>CM044959.1:22388123-22422605 GCA_024516035.1 Bactericera cockerelli | reverse complement strand
TCAGTTCTATTCCAATAAACTTGAAAGGCAGTTTTCTCTTCTAGACTAGAGTATCTAACATATAACATGGTGACAGCGCAAATTTTCGTTTTTCAACATAGAATATAGATTGAAGTACACATTTATTTTTCTTGTTCTATGAGTTTATTTCTTTGATAATGACTAAACCAACGATTGATGACAAAGAAACAACCAATATGTCAATGATTGCTCATACTATACCAGCTCCAAAGATGTTTGAATGGAAAACAGAGACGATTGCAGAGGATTGGAATATTTTCAAATTACAAGTCAAGAATTACATGAAATTGACAGGCTTAGATAAACAGCAAGATGACATACAGATTTCATTTATTATATCTTTGTTTGATAAAGAAATGCTCAAGACATTCATGACTCTAGAGACAAATGATGTAAGTACGTTTAAAAAATTATTAAATGCATTTGACAGATATATTTTACCTCAAAAGAACATTATCTATGAACGATATTTATTTGGTATTGCGAAACAAGAAACAGGCGAGAGTATAGACAAATATTACAGCAGAATTAGAAATCTAGCTAGTTCTTGCGAATACAAACAAATGCATGACGAGTTACTCAGAGACCGGCTAGTACTTGGAGTTTCAAATCCGGAGTTGAGGAAACAGTATCTTAATAATTCCAAATTAACTTTGATATCAGCTATGGAAATAGGAAAATCTTTTGAAGCAACTGAGAAACAATGTCATGAAATAAGCGGTGCTGAAGTAAAAGTTCAAGAGGATAAAGAAATATTCAAGTTTTACAAGTCCAATATCAAATCGATTCCTGATAGGGAATGTACTTACTGTGGCAAGAATCATATTTTCAGAAAAGAACTTTGTCCAGCATTCGGAAAAGTTTGTTCTAATTGTGGTAATTGGAATCATTTCAGTGAAGTTTGTAAGCAAAAGAGAGCTAAAATTGCGAACTATGTTGAAAACCAGAGCTATGAAGTGGAAACGCCCAATACTGATAACAATGTTTGGCACATTGGAAGTAGTGACATTAAGAAAAGCCTTATTTCCAATCTTACTTTTCTTGTTAATAATGATTTGATTTCCTTTCCATGCCATTTAGACACAGGTGCAACTTGTAATGTAATTAGCCTCAAAGATATCAGGAAGCTGTGTGGAAATGTCAATCTTGAAAGATCTAGAACCAAACTTGGTGCATTAGGAGGAGAAATTTTATATCCTGTTGGTAAAATAAGTCTGACTGTTGTACATAAAGGCAACCTGTATGACTTGGAGTTCCAGGTGACCAATAAAAATCATCCACCACTGATCTCTGCAGAATTCTGTACGAAGTTAAATTTGATAGAGGTGAAGGCAGATCTTTGCTACATAGAAAAAAAATGCAAACCATATCCTGTAGCACAGCGTAATCTCCCTATGCAAACTCATGAAACTCCTTCTTTACCTTGGTACAGGGTAGGAGCCGACATATTCCAAGTGGAAGATCAGAACTACCTCGTTGTAGTTGACTATTATTCTAATTACTGGGAGATTGAGAAACTTTATTCTTTATCTGCTGAGCAAGTAATTTTAATGATGAAAAAAATATTTTCTATACATGGCGTTCCTAATACTTTAATTACAGATAATGGAGGTTCTTTCAGAAATCAAAAGTTTCTCGAATTTTCAAACAATTGGTCGTTTGAACACATTACCTCTTCCCCATTTCACAGTCATGGAAATGGAAAGGCTGAGTCCGCAGTGAAAATTGCCAAAAGTATTATTGAGAAGTGCAGATTTGAGAAGAGGGATCCATTTTCAGCAATTCTTGAATGGAGGAATACTCCAACAGGTGACACCGAAGTTACTCCCTCAGAAAAATTAATGTCAAGGAAAACTAGATCACTCATTCCAACGTTATCTAATCAATTAAAACCTCACATTGTAGATGGTGTTCCTGAGACAGCTGATCTGAGGAAAAGAAAATATAAATTTTATTATGATTCCTAGACCAGGAATCTTCCAAAGTTGAATGTAGGTGAAGGTATTCGATTTCAACCACAACGGAAGGGAGAAGAGTGGAAGCATGGTGATTCTCTCTCCGTCTAAATATTCCGCCACTCAGAAGAAGCAGTCGAGAAAGAAGACCACCTGAGAGATTTGCACAATTTTATAATTATTTATAGAGGGGAAGATGTGATAGGCCTTGAGGCCAGAGAATATTTATGTTCAACGAGAGTTTTCCTAAAGTCTAGAATTCCAAATAAAATCAGTTCTATTCCAATAAACTTGAAAGGCAGTTTTCTCTTCTAGACTAGAGTATATCTAACATATAACATGTACTTCCTCACTATGGGGACTGGGGAGGTGGCACTGTGCCTCCTACTAATGGGGGCAGGGGAGGTGGCACTCTGCCTCCTAGCCATGGGGACTGGGGAGGTGGGACTGTGCCTCCTAGCCATGGGGGCAGGGGAGGTAGCTCTGTACTTCCTGACTATGGGGGCAGGGGAGGTAACTCTGTACTTCCTGACTATGGGAGGGGGGTGTTAGGGGAGGGTAGCTCTGTACTTCCTGACTATGAGGACTGCGGAGGTGGCACTCTGCTTCCTAGCCATGGGGACAGGGGAGGTAGCTCTGTACTTCCTGACTATGGAGGCAGGGGAGGTGGCACTCTGCCTCCTAGCCATGGGGGCAGGGGAGGTAGCTCTGTACTTCCTGACTATGGGGGCTGGGAGGGTGGCACTGTGCCTCCTACTAATGGGGTAGGGGAGGTGGCTCTGTGCTTCCTGACTATGAGGACTGCGGAGGTGGCACTCTGCTTCCTCGCTATGTGGACAGGGAGGTGGCTTTGTACTTCCTGACTATGGGACTAGGGAGGTGGCACTCTGCCTCCTAACCATTTGGGTAGGGGACCCCCATGGTTTTATCTTCCCATAGTAAATTTAATATTCTAGTAAAAATCAAAATAATTGGTAGGTTAAAAGGCTACTTTCAATTTAAATACATATTTCAGCCTAAAATTTTCAAAAACTGTCAGGCCCACAAAAATGCGTAGAGCTTTTGAAAATTGTGTAGTTTATTTATTAATATAGGTATGCCCTATACTTCCCTGTCTTTTATACAGCTTTGAAAATAACTAAAACGAAATGATAGTGAAAGGGAATTTTTGAATTTTTTTTTTTTTAGTTCTTCGTCACTGCTTATCTGCCGCTTGTCAGCGGGTAGTGTATTAGCTTTATCATCGGATTCCCTCTACATAATGTTATCAAAAGAGAGATGTTATCTGGCAGAAGGGGAGGGAGAGACAACATTAATGACGGAAGTGTGAGGAGGATGAGGAGTAGGAGGGAGAGGGGTTAAATAATGGCGAGGAAGAGAGACATAGGGAGAAGGGGGAAGAGAGAGAGAGAGAGAGAGAGAGATAGGGAAGAAGAGAGAGGGATATCGTAAAGAAGGATCAAAAAAGAAGGGGAGTGAAAATGTGAGTAAAAGGAGACTGAGAGAGAGAGAGTAAGGGAAAAGCTAATTTTCTCATTTGAATTTTGAGAAAGTCCTCTTAATGATTGGCTCCAGGATGCTGATTTTCTTCACTATAGTCTGAAACTTTATCCATAGGATTTCCTAAGGGGAAAAAAAACTTGCTATAACAGTTGCAAATTAGGTGACAGTGTTGAGGGTTGAGGAGCACTGAAAGACATATACATACATGCGTTCATTTAATAATTATTCAGTTTGATGTATCAATTGTTGTTGCAATCAGTCTCTTAATCTGGAAGAGGCATATAAGAAAGATATAGATTTCAGAAGGACAAAAGATTGTTTAATATAGGTAAGTATTTACGATAGTTATCAGGGGTGCGAACTGGGAACCGGGCTTACACCCAAGTCTCGAAGGAATAAACAGGAAACTCAAGTCATGTTCAAGATCTCTTCTGGTTGTAACCGAGTTCTGGCCTGAGGCATGGCCCTAATATATTCTTCCTTAACTTACTCCACACAATGAGTCACTGATGTCGCACATCGTTTCGGGCCTAGATCTAGATAGACTCATAATGATAATAGTAATGCAACTTTTTACCTAGAAAGAATTTTGCTACCTCTTCAAATGATGTACCTATATTAATTTAATTGTATATTAGGTATGATGATGTATATGAAAAAGACATAGATGAATTTAATTATGAACTCAGATAATTTTAGATTGAATAGTACAATAATAAGTCTAAATGCGATCAAGACTACCAATCTTTGAAAGCTCACAAGTTATGCCTACTCATTCCTCAAGAGATTAATTATTGGAAGGAAGACGAAAAGCAGCAGCTGTAGAAAAAGAAGACCAAAAAGAAAACGAAGATGTAGGTAATATTAGCAAGAAAGTCAGCAACCTGAATAATAATAATTAATGCTGGTAGGAATATGTTTCCCTCATATGAGCGAAGAGCGTACGATCTCTCCCCATTTACTGGCGTAGGAAACAGTTATTAATGTGAGAAACACATGCGAGTTTTTACATTTTTATTTGTGTGCAGGGTACGCCAGGGCGAAGGACACAGAAAGCTCTAGTTTTAACTTGCTTTAGTATACAAAGAAACATGCCGTATAAATTACAAGAAACAGTGTTTTGTTCGATTAACATACAAAAACGGTTTTGTAGGTATGTACAGTTTTACAAAATAATGTATTTGAGTTAATTAGAGCACCTATATAAATAATTTTTTTGAAAATCTTATAATATGATCAAGTAAATTGGAGAATTTTACTTGATAACGTATCAAGTAAAATTCCTTAGAAGCTGTCCTACTTTGAGAATTTTCCCCTTTCGTGGAGTCGACCTTAAGTAGAAGTCTAGTCTACGAGACATGGATACTAGGATAGTGATACTTTCGAACACCTTGAGTTGTGTAGAACGCCCTATACAAAGAAAGAGACAGCGCGATAGAGGGTAAAGTAACTAAATAGAGTTTACTAAAGTTGCACTTCCGGAGATATCTGAAGATATCGGAACTGTTATGATATTATTATTATTATTATACAAAGGTTTATTGGGAGTGCAGGTACATACTTACACAGTACACTATACGAGTAGAGGTAAATACTAAAGAAACAAAAATACGATAGAGAAAAAAAGACAAATGATCTACCTATCTATTAAAAAAAAAAAAAAAAAAAAAAACATTTCTAGTACTTGCATAAGGGTGGGGGCCTGTTGTAATATTTTCAACCCAACCCTTATGCTCACTATTATTATCATTAAACAGTTGTTAATGATTTTTTTAGCTTGGATTTCATTTCTTCCAAATAATTGAACGTTTCTTAGCCTCCTGAGAATTTGCTTGCCATAATACCTACCAGGGATCTTTGATGAGAGAACTCCATTAGTTTGCGTTTAATGAAGCAAGCTATTTGTACATTAAGAATCTTAAAGTTCAGGAGAAGTAATGTGGAAAATATTGGACGAGCAGTCATTTTCGTGTTTTCAAACAAGGTGGAATGGTGAGGTGAACAGCAATTGAGTTTCCTACCAATCTCGTGCATATTCTGCAGTTTTCGAAAAAGCGATTCGATAGAGGAAAATACCTACGTCAAAACAATTTTCTACTCAATGCTTATTTTATTTTATTTTCTTTTGCGATGATAATGATAAAATTGATAAATTTAGTATTAAGAGTTGACCCACACTTACTCTAAGTACCTAGTGAGTTATCACATTCGTGTTAATCACAATTGTGATATCACAATTACTCAAACTCGCTTTACTAAATATCTGCTTAAATTGGGACTCAAACCACCGACATCCAGATTACAAGTCCGTCGCTTTATTGATCAAGCTACGGAGGTAATAATTCGTAAATACAGGAGGAAGCTCATCTTTAACATCCGATTCAAAGTTTTGCGATCCCATGCGTGAGGCATTTTTCAATACTTGAAGCCGTCATTTGAATTTCCAGCGTAGGCTATGTGAAAATAAATAAAGTACCACGCCCTGACACTGGTGGTTCATAAAAATTAGAACGAAGATAAAAGAGTTTATTTAATAGCAATGGGCCAGATGGGGACACGACCTGAAATCCTGACTCCTGTCAAACTTAAATTTATCGTATTGGCATTTATAAACATTGGATTACGGCGCTAACGACCTGGAGATCACAATGCTAAAGCGCCTTACAGGAAAAAAGAAAGAAAAAAAAACATTGGATTGAGCTTTATTTACATTTTTTTTAATATACGAGTACAAAGAACAGAATAATAAGTTATAAAATAAATATAAACAGAGCCTGATCAAGGGTGTTGATAATGCCTTCGGCATTCTCTTCGTTATTTAAGATGGCATTCATTATGCCAAAGTTATGGCATATGCCATTATGCCATTATGCCTGTATGATTATATCTCTCTGACAGGAGACCATATTCAAATTTTAAAAGATGAATATCGCGACTATTCATTAATGTCTGAACTGGAGACCATGAAAGAGCACAGGGACATGATGAATCCCCAAGAGTTTTCCAGACTACTCTGGAGCAATTCAAACGCCCTGATGACGTCACAATGTGAATAAAACAAGACTCAAGTTAACTTTACAGTATAAACAATAAAACGTGTTTGGCGTAATGTGGAGTTTTATTGAGGACATGCGAAGGTAATAAAGAGGAAAACTAAGTTCCAAGAGGCCAACGCTCGTCAAATAGCGCGTATAAAGGTTTTTTCAATTCTTTGGCAGTGTCAAAAAACAAGCCTCGTCTGAAAGTGTGTAGATTGATGGTAAAGGATGAAACATGAGACATTCCTTCAGATGAGTTAGTTTAATTTCACTGTTATTTTTTTATGAGTTTTCCTTGGATACGTAAGATATTTTTTAAGTGACATAATGGGTTTTTATGGCATTCCTTAAAATTACATACAAGGTGCTAAAGTGTTTTTATAGAAATTTTGAGAATCAATTCTAGAGAAAATTATGAGACTATAATAATCATTTTAGACTCTGAAATCATTGATTCTGATCCCCCCCCCCCCCAAAAAAACTTTTACACCCTGCGTTACTAGATAATAATCAAAAAGGGTTCTGATGTAATTTAAACCAAAAAAATCGTAAAATTTTTGATATAAATATAATGCCATTAGGAAAGTAAAAAACTGTATGATAATTCACCTCTTTCATTGTACAAAATTCTTGATTGTACTTTCTTGAAGTCCGTGCACTTGAAGAATGAGCTATGCACTTCACAGCAGCATTCTGTTTTTTTTGTTTCATTGCTCTATTTTCATTTTTCAATGAGAAAAATTCAACCCGAGATTCTCAACTGCTGCAAACATACAGTGGTGTATAGGATGAGGTGCTGCAGTGGTGTGTGTATAGGATGAGGTGCTGCAGTGGTGTGTGTATAGGATGAGGTGCTGCAGTGGTGTGTGTATAGGATGAGGTGCTGCAGTGGTGTGTGTATAGGATGAGGTGCTGCAGTGGTGTGTGTATAGGATGAGGAGCTGCAGTGGTGTGTGTATAGGATGAGGTGCTGCAGTGGTGTGTGTATAGGATGAGGTGCTGCAGTGGTGTGTGTATAGGATGAGGTGTTGCAGTGGTGTGTGTATAGGATGAGGTGCTGCAGTGGTGTATGTATAGGATGAGGTGCTGCAGTGGTGTGTGTATGGGATGAGGTGCTGCAGTGGTGTGTGTATGGGATGAGGTGCTGCAGTGGTGTGTGTATAGAATGAGGTGCTGCAGTGGTGTGTGTATAGGATGAGGTGCTGCAGTGGTGTGTGTATAGGATGAGGTGTTGCAGTGGTGTGTGTATAGGATGAGGTGCTGCAGTGGTGTGTGTATAGGATGAGGTGCTGCAGTGCTGTGTGTATAGGATGAGGTGCTGCAGTGGTGTGTGTATAGAATGAGGTGCTGCAGTGGTGTACTATGTTAAAAACGAGAGTAACTTTACTTTAAAATAATAATTTCATAACGTGCGCCTGAATCCTTTGTGTCGGCTCTCAGTGTTGGGCACTTGAGAATTCAGAATAGGCCAATGTTTCGTTTTAGAATGTTTTCTTGCCTATCACGCAGCCATTGTGTTGGTAGCCCCCTCCCCTCTCCTACCAATGTAACAGGTAACAAAGGATTATAACCCTTGCCTTGTGACGTCAGAGTGCCTCTTCACATAACACGTGTTTATACATGGAGGGACTGGGACACAGATATAAAACATTCCAATTTGCTTAATAGTTTAATGCTAAAAAGGTTTCCATTGAATTGCGACTGAAGTCTATGAAATAAAACGAAGCGAGTAGGTATAGTTTGTACGATTGCATCGCGAATTTCTTGTTGTTGTAATTTTTGTCCAATCGAGCTGAAATTTTCAGGATATATTCGTTGCATACATACCAAGAATTTTCTAGCTGTATAGTGTTAGGACCATAATTTGTTTAGCAACGTCGATTGATGCTAAGAAGTGTATCAGAATGTACATATGTGACGTAGAAACTACCATGATCAACTGATCCATCTTAGTATAACCTCTGCTTCTTGAGTCTTGACTATAGCGTCCTTGGTATGAAGAGTGAGAAGCTAAGTTGTATAGGTAAAGCTACTTAACGTCTTGGAATAAAATGTAATAAAACAGTCACGCAAAAATTAAGTATTTCTGCCGGGTGGAAAAGTTACGTTATCCAGGGCACTGTTGGAAAACGTTGTGTGTCTAAAAAAATATAATAATAACAAACACAGTAATAATGCAAGAAAAAAAAAGAAAACCAGGTTAAGAAACATAAACAAAGAGAAACTGCTCAGGAAAAGAGCATATTATGACAAAATGGATTCATTCTAAAGTTGGCCTGACTGAATATTAGGTGCCCCTCCCTTCTAGAGAGATAGTGATGTATAGTCACGGAAACAGCATTAATAGCACGGAATACCTATTGTCGGAGTTGTTCCCAAACTGGGACACTTTGAAAGGCAGGATGTTGCAAATTTTGTGGTGCCCATCATTTTTTCCCGAGTTCCGGAGTCACAATTATCAATGAGGTTGTTTTTATGAATGAATGTTGTAAATTTTGTTTGTTTATATCTATTCAGATTTTTATTGTTTTAGAAATATTTTTCACAAAGGTATTCATAACATTTGGATACATAATATTCTAATAGATATTTAGAAAACTCGCTTGTACAGAGTATGAACCTATAGTCTTTAAAATCTCTATCTCTCCAGCTTTTGACCAGTAAAGTGTTTTCGTTGCGTGGAAACTTTCCATTGGACTGCTTCTGTCTTGGGAACCCCTGGATCAGTAGTTGCATAATGCAACGGTCTGCAGACTGCAGCTACCTATTAGCCGTATTTTATTTCAGCAAGCCTTGCGCCATACCTAAAAGTTAGTAGGGAAAACAAAATAGAGGCTTGGAATTACAGAACAGTCGAACAGAGAGGAGCTCATCAAGAAGTGATAATGTACCATAACAATGAATTTTGTACTACCTAATTAAAATGGATGTGAAAGATGGACATTAAACCTTGCAATGGAAAAGAGGATTGAAGCCTTTGAAATGTATGTATATTGGCGTTTCCTTAAAATATCTTGGATGCAGAAAATAACAAACGTGGAAGTGGTAAATCGAATGCAGAAAGATAATAAAGAGTTGCTCTTGACAATCAAGAAAAGGAAATTCAGTATTGGGACATGATCTGGGTGGTGAGAAGTATGAAATTATTGAAGATTATAATTCAGGGAGATATTGAAGGAGCAAGATCAAGAGGACGACCAAGGAATATGTGCATAGATGTCATCATGCCATCTATGCACACTATCGAACCAATGAATCCCTACGCTACCTGGATTACCAGACTAGCGCGTTAACCATTTGACTACCAGTGCACCAATTGACCACCAGAGACGTTGTCCTAACAAGATTAATGACTTAAAAAAACAAATATGTACCTATGTAATGACAGAAATAAAATGAATCTCAAGAAATTAACCCTAGTAGTTTCAGATTGTTCAATATCCTTGCAGATTAACTATCAGAGAAATCTGTAAAACTATTTTCTGTTAGATTCGGACTCGGATTCAGATTACTGTCACTGGAGCATCCAGTATGGTTAGGAATAAGAGTCGAGGCAATATTCTGGGGACTAAACGAGACTATAAAGTCTCGCTGGGGGACTATAAACAGGGAGTAGACCAGCAGTCTGGCTGGGGGATTATAAACAAGGAGTACACCAGCATTAGCTTGGTTCTGGGGGCCCTTGTCCATTATTAGCCTCCTTGTAAAGACAGATTTAGAAGTGCAGAGTCATTTCTCCACTGTCTGGCTACCATCGTTCACGATGACGCCACCCTGTGATGGTGATGAAACGAGACTTCGAGATGATTTTTGTTTAGATCTATATAATTTGAAATTTGACAAAAATTAAAGCCCTCGAAATTAAAAATTAAAACCCTTAACAAAATCGATATACAAGTGGTTTCGAATGCCAATCCTTTGAATATGTATCCTTGTTATTGTAAGTTCAAATACTTCTCAAGTTTTCGTAAAATATTTAGAAGCTAAAGTGCTAAAGAAATAATGAGATTTTCCCATGTAAGTCCAATTAAATTCGAAAGCTCAAGCCTACAAGGGAGGATATGAATAATAATAGGACATACATTTTCCAAACACTTGGGGCTAGGAGCTCCTACAAATACTTAAACTTGTTAAAGAAATTTAATTGATAACATCACCAACAAAAATTCTAACAATAAATACATAGATATAAGCAGCTGATAAAAAAAATTGTATAAAAAACTTCATTATATTAACTTTTTCACTGATAAAGTCATGAAAATTTTATAAAATTATAACAATAGATTTTCCCTTGTAATATTGAGGTACGATAAAGACTAGAATTCTGAGAGTTTTTTTCTGAATTCTGACTTTGAAATTTTCTTTTATCATTCTCTGTAATCAATTTGTTTTTACAAAAAATCAGTGTTACTAAATAGAAATGTTATTTTAATATTATTTTTTTTTAATTCAATACCTACCTACCTCAGATAATTTTAAAGAACTATAAGAGTAACTATGCAAGAAACTCTCAGTGCTAAAAAGAAAAGCCAAGTTTTTTATTGTTCTAACGGAGCTGATTTGCTCCACTCACAAGAGCAGAGATATCCGAGTACGTAAAAATTGAACTTTGTAGACAGTCATCACTCACCAGTTTATAGCATTGACTTAAAAAAGCAAAGAGAACCTGTCATCTTCCCTTTGCTTCTGCTGACTGAGAAATGTTTAGAGTGGACATACCTGTCATCTTTTCTTTGCCTCTGCTGACTGAGAAATGTTTAGAGTGGACTTACCTGTCATGTTTTTTTTTGCCTCTGCTAACTGAGGAATATTTAGAGTGGTCATACGTGTCATCTTTTGTTTGCGTCTACTGACTAAGAAATATTTAGAGAGGACTTACCTGTCATCTTTATTCCTTTGTCGCTCCGCGAACCGAGATGCGATGGTCCTCGAGTCATCTCCAAACTGGTACAGACCTGCAACGGCCGCCATGAACCGTCAGCTGATTCCAAGGTCATCGGTCTACCGAGCACAGGAGGCATGTCCGACACACTGACAGCGGACCAACGGGACAAACGGTCATACTGTCCGATCATGGAATGTTCAATACTAAAGTCCGAAATTGCATTATAATGTTCTAGCAGTGAAAATCATTGGGAGTATAAAAGATGAAAATTGTCCTGTCTTCTATTGATCCAAATCATGGGCAGTATTATTGGAATACATAATTTTATTCTATAAAAAAATGTTTAACACTACGACAGTCTAAATCATTGCCGGTCTATAAGGGCCACATTATGCAACAGAATTAAAGTTAAGATATCCAGACACGCCCTCAAGTCGGAGTTTCACAAAAACACCTCGAACAATCATGGCATCTCTATTATAGTTTGCTATCTATCCATACCAATGGTAGCTACAGGTAACCTATTCAACATTGGGTTACTGAAAAGTTCATGTAATCACAAAGCATCAAAATACGTTTGGGATGCAACGCCAATGTGACGAAAGAAATTGTGTTTCACTTTTCGTTTGAAAGAACTTTGTTACATTTGAGATATTTATAAATTATCCAGGTATATCCTATCTTATTAGAATATCAGTAATATTTGAGATGAAGAAAAAACTTTCAATTCGTAAAAAAATAATATTATGCTTCGTAGAGATGGTGTTGGAAATAAAATATTAGCAAATTAATTATTATTTTCTTATATTTTGTTGAGTAAGAATACTTTTTTATTAAAGTGGGCCAACGACATGAAGAAAATCTGCACATGTGAACAAAATACTGAAAATTATATACCAAGTGTTGGGTGGAAGAGATTGCCAAAGGCAATAACCCCGTCTTTTAGTTAGGACATGTGTATATCTTTATTTATTTTTTCTCAATTTTTTTAGGTTTCCACTTTTTCTTATCTATACTTATAAAAGATATTGTATATTAATTTATAATTAACTGTTTGTATGTATGTCTTCATTTAATAAAGTTTAAAATAATAATAATAATAATACCAAATGGTAGTTTCATGTGTGCAGGTACACTTGTATTTCTAATCAAAATTCTTACAAACCGAATGGATAAAATGGATCACCTCCAGCCCAGTATGTTTTCTAGGAGAGTTCAAATCATTAGCAACTCTTTCATGTTTAGGATCTGTTGTCTAGGTATTACTCAAATTCACCACAGTTTAAAATAATAATAATAGCATCGCCTTATTTATACTGCCCGATAAGGACTATTAAAGTCCCATTATTCCAGCAGTAACCCCAAGACATATTATTATGTGGTAAAAATCCCAAATGGGAGGATAACTTGTCATGTCCCGGCTAGGTTTCGAACCCACGACCTCTGGAACCTGTGGATTCACAGAGTGCCGCCTTTACCACTGAGCTACCGGGACAGATATCACTGAGAGCAGAAATGTCGGTCTTTGTGATTTTTAAAATCAAAGATATAATAATAATAATAATAATATGGTAATTGTGGAGAACAAAACTATCAGACCGTGGGAGGGCAGCCGCATCGCTAACTCTCTCAGTTCTCATCATTTATATTTCCCGCCGTGCTGTCAATAAGTAGGTTACGTCAATATCAAGCTTTCCCCGCGAGTGGTATCTTCCAGACACCGCGGCGGTGGCGGCGGCGTGGAAAAATGTTGATATTCGCTCGAGCACCTATTAGACATGATAGTAGTCATTATCTATTCAGAATTTCCACGGTATAATTCTTGCTGTGAGTGGAACGGAGCTTGGTTACAATTTAGTCCCGCTTGCTATCCCTCCACTTAGTGGGGGCTTGGCGCTTTTTCCAGGGTAGTAAGACGGCCACAAAATAAAACACTGAGTTTACCTCATAAGAGTCAAAAGTTTTAAGCTACTGCTACCAGTAATATTTAATTTACTAGCCCAATACATACGTTCAGTGTACGGTGTACATTTAAATTTCAAGTCAACATACACGCAGTCTACTTTAACTTTTTTTTACTTTAACTTAATCAATAAAAAAACAATACCGCTGCTAATAAGCAAAACAACAACGATATTTATTTAAACAGATTTTATCGAGTTACACGTGGTTTTTAGATGGATCTAAATGTGTAATGTAATCAGAAAAACAGTTTTAGGTTCCAAGGATGAAAGGCAATAGAATTGGTACCTCTAACTTTCCAAATTCACACACCTTTACTGGACACTGAACATGTTCAAATGCCACATTCTACCACCAATAAGTAAGATGTTGGTGGTACTATATTCATAGTATCCAAAA
Source organism: Bactericera cockerelli (assembly GCA_024516035.1). Lineage (NCBI taxonomy): Eukaryota > Metazoa > Arthropoda > Insecta > Hemiptera > Triozidae > Bactericera > Bactericera cockerelli. Next base: position 22,408,842 of record CM044959.1, on the reverse strand, counting down.
TCAAAAATGTAATATTTTTAAAGGTTGGTATTATAATAAAACAACACAACATGACGAACATCTTACAAATAAAAGATTTCTTCTAATTTTTCAGAGGTTGGGAGAGTTCCTCTAATACTCACAGCATTACCTCTATGAGATCTACAAAACCAGCTACTGATAGATTGCTGATTGAGGAGACACATTGCACCCGACACTGGCACCAAGTTTTCATGAGAACTTCGTGTCGTGTCATGATTATTAATTCATACTATATTCTCCATTTCTATTCCTCCTCCTCTTCCTTATTCCTTCTCTCCTCCTCCACCTCCCTCTCCCCTCCTTCTGCTTCATTACTTCCCTTTCTCCTCTTCCATCTACCGCTGCTCTTGCTATCCTTCACCTCAACTATCTCGTTTTTTCACTTTGTCTTTCTCCTCCCGTCAACTCTTCTTCCCATTCTTAACCCCTTCCGTCCACTACTTTTCCACCTCCACAACTCTCTCCTATTCTTCATTATCTCACTATCTCTTTGTACTACACTCTTTTACTCTATCGCTACCCTCACCATCTTACCTCATCTCCTTGTCTTTGTATTTCTTCCCTAATTCTCTACTTTCGATTTCATTTAGCTTGTTCCACTTTCTACCAAAGGAGAAACCTTTGGTGGTCTTTAAAACACATTAGACCTCTTTCTTTAAATGACTATAAAAGATAACCATAGTCAGTATGTAGTTAGTACATTCGGGACAGGGATATTATCAATCGGTTCTATTCGCTAGGAAATCACAAACAAGAAATATTATACAGCCCTTGTTGAGGCGATAGTAGCGAACATCATTTATTAGTGGATGTGCAAATTGTACCAATTTCCATATTACTTTTCGGTCTTTAATAAATACATATATAATTAATTGTATTTTTAAAGATGAAATTATAAATAAGGACTTCAATTGACTCATACGACACTGCATTTGTTGGCTTTCTATGGTGGCACAGTTTATATCATTGAGAAAGCGTTACAGTAATGAGTAATGACTGAATATGACTCCCCAAATCAATCAGTAGAAATATGAGTGGAGGTTTAATTTTCATTAGTGAAAGGGGCCCTTCTGGGTTTTATCTCTCGTAATCAAATAGAATTTTTTGTTGATTGAAAACTCATGCATTCATATCATCATCATAGGGTGGCATCATCGTGAACGATGATAGCAAGACAGTGGAGGAATGACTCAGCACTTCTACCACTGTCTTTACACGGAGGCTAATAATTGACAAGGGCCCCCAGAACTAAGCTAATGCTGGTCTACTCCCTGTTTATAGTCCCTCAGGACCAAGCCAATGCTGGTCTACTCCCTGTTTATAGTCCCCCAGAACCAAGCCAATGCTGGTCTACTCCCTGTTTATAGTCCCCCAGAACCAAGTCAATGCTAGTCTACTCCCTGTTTATAGTCCCCCAGAACCAAGCCAATGCTAGTCTACTCCCTGTTTAAAGTCCCCCAGCCAGATATATACCTATTCCATAAACATTCAATTTAACAACAAGCATTTAACAACCATTCATTTCTTAGCAACCTTAGTATGCCTGGAACAGATATGAAATATCTACATATAGCGCAAGGTATGCAATGCATAGTATGAATATTCCATGAGTGTATCATCATGATAAAGCTATTAAGCCGTCTTAGCTGTCCGTTCAATTGATAAGGAAGGGAGAATACAAAGTGCTATGGAAATTGACTTTTATGAAAGGACACTATTGGAGTACAAGTATTGTTGAATTTTATGGATTTTCTGTGACAAAAGAGGAAAGAAATATGGAAATGTATGCTTTTGACTCCAATTGGATATAATAGAGGACTTGTCCCTTCCGTCTGAATCAAGTAGAATCGCCGCACTATAGTGATGTAGCGGTTCAAGCCCTGGTAATAGCACTAGTTTGGGAATTCTAAACATCGGATCTCACCAAATGCATGAATATTTTCTCATTTATTTAAAAATCTTACCACACCACTTGCCTATTCAACATTTCTGACCTTACATAATAACATAATTTCAAATATTTTGTTCCCTTAAATTCTATTCACATTGGTATAATAATAAGGTCCGGGGAAAGGCCTCTTAACCCTAGCACTCCCAAGCTTTGTTAGGTAACAGATACTCCCAAGGGGGGGGCACAAAGTACCCACATAGAAAAATAAAGAAAAATCTTGATTTATTTAAAAGTTTCAATTGTTTCTCTTTATTTATGAATAATGAAAAAATAAAATCAGGTTTTTACACTTCTCTTTTACTAATTTCTTAATTTGAGGCCAATTCAACGGCTTTTCCTAATTTATCAATTCTGAACAAATGAAATCAGGTTTTTACACTTCTTATTTACTTATTTCTAAACTTTGAGTAAATTTCTCTGTAGTAAGTAAATTGTTTGAGCCGACCTCCGTGGTCTAGTGGTTAGCATGCTTGACTACTGACTCGTAGGTTGCGGGTTCGAATCCCGGCCGGAGCGGAATTGCGGGTTCGAATCCCGGCCGGAGCGATTTGGTCGGACAATTCTGACAAACATTGAAAAAAATCACGTTGTCGTTTGAAAAAAAAACTACACTAGAATATGAAAAACAATATTTCTGACAATTACATGAAATTTCAGCCAAATTGGTATTGTATTATCAAAGTTACGAGCATTTTTTCTAGGTGTGGGTACTTTGTGCCCCCCCCTTGGGAGTGCTAGGGTTAAGTAACATTTTGATTTGGATAAATTAAAGTTTTTAATTAATCCCCATGATTACTTGTATTCCATTTTTTTAAAACCACAACTCACTTATTGCTCTAGATAACTGTACATGTTCTGTATATTACTTCTTCCTTGAAGTAACATACTGTATGTGGTACAATGAAGATTATCCTAGGAGAATTTTTCAATACTTTTTATGAGACAACCTGTCAAAACTAGTCGTTTCCTATACAATCTGTGCGGAATATAAAGTTCAAATATTATGTGGGTGGATGTGCGATCAGCTCGCAAGAGATATAATAGGATGAGGACACGAGCAGGTTTCTAGTAGAGGAATACATGAGCAAGAGGCAGAAGGGAGGTTTCACTTGCAGATTATAAGTTAGACACTTGGGGCATAATAGAGGTATTTATGATACTTGAAAGTGATAAGGGGACAGGTACTTAAGGCGCCTCCACCATAAACCTGAGATTTTGGTAAAGTAGGTAGTTTAGGTACGTACTTAGATAGGTTCTTATCATAATACTTATTTGAGCGTTGGCTTTTTTGGCCATTGACGTGGTGTCAAAAAAAATTGTAGTCACTTTATCGTCTAGGTTATAATGTTGGAAATTCTAAATGAGCTAACTGACAAAAGTGGTTTTTTTCAGGAGGACCAAAAAATGTCAGCATCTTCACAATTTCACATATTTTACGGCCATTTTCAATTATATTGTAGGCAATATGAGCATACATCATACTGTCATACTGTTTGACTTTTATAAGTTTCAACATTTCCAAAAAATAATAAAAAATTAAAAAAGGCCATTTTTCTGTAACAAATTAAGAAACCGACAGTCCAAATCTGCCAGTCCTAGTCCGACGGTCCAGATCTGTCTGTACACTTTTATTTCAAATATGAACAGTCCATATAGTTTTTAAATTTGTATTTACATGTATAAGTATAAGTAGTGCTTTATTTAGACTGTCAGCGCAAGACAGGTAGTCCCATTATGCCAACAGTTTGCCATGTACAGATTTGGACCGACGGATCTGGACTGCCAGACCTTCTTCAGATCCACGGTCCAAATAGATATCTCACAGTCCATCAGATGACGGATACGTTTGAAGATCTTGGACTGTCGCACAGTCCAATTTTAAAGATCTTGGACTGTCCGAATCCGTCAATTTATTCGTACGTGTGAAAGGCCCTATTATGAATCTTTATCATGCATGGGTTCATGGTTCGAGTCTCAAGGATTAGCTGAATTTCCTAGAGACAGAACAGAGTTGTAGAATTCCTTGTTTTTTGCCTTTTATTTTAATAAAGTTTGAATTAATTTTATTTTTATTAAAATTTACTGACAGCAACTAAAAGACAGTATGCAACAGGCGACAGAGAAATCAAAACAAAGGAATGCTCTGAGTAGTGAAGCATGGCTGCTGCAGATAGCTCCTTTAGATTTACAACCACTACCAGTTAGCTCTGGTGCTATCTTTCGAGAAAAAAAAAATCTTTCAGATTGAATTTTGTGATAGGTTTTTCAGAAATGAATGTGCGCTCGTGGATAGCTTCGTTTTACGCAATAAAATTAATTTTGAAAATTTGTCAGTTAGCTCATTTAAAATTTCCAACATTCAATATGTATATAAAACACTTATTCAACATCAAAACAAATTTACCTAAACACTCTATTTTAGTAAGCAAACTGCTTCTGAAACATCAAACAACACACAAATTTTGACCAATGTAAACACTGGCAGATTTTTTACCTCTTAAACTGCATCAGCTTCAAACAGCCTCAGCTCACATGGCTTTGACCTCGCGTGATACATGATGTAGATATACATAAGTAGGTAACTATGTATATCTGTACCGGTACACATATACATATTATTTATCATAGATTTAAGTATACCAAAAACAGGGTTGTACTGAATATACATATAACTATTGAGAATTTACCATTGGATATAAATGGCTGGATTAAAGTTTAATTTAATGTTCATCCGATCCTCCTTTTTTAAAATCCTCCATTCAAACAGAACGGTTATTTCACGGAGAACGCCCTTAAAAATACGAGGTTTCTAATATACCTGCGTTGGTATATGTATGTACTTGTACCTATATAGAATATTACGTACTTAGAATTTAATGGACCTGTTTTTCCTGAGAATGTAATTGACATCCATCTCTAAAATTCTGACTAAAGCCATTGCACTATTACAACTATCTTACACAGCTATACTAACAACATGAACAAATAGAGCAGCATACATAAAAGTATCAACAGTTCACCTGAACAACAACAACCCATAGAGCACAATACACCTGAGCTCCATCACTTGTTAGCAACAGTTTTCAATAGGCATACTTAACGTTTCATTAGTGTAAGGATCATTAAATAGTAATGAAATAAAATCAATATCGTCTTACCGTCGTATTAGTATCGTTTGTAAAGTTAATGATAATACCACCAGTCCATACAATAAGTTATATTGATCTTGAGATTCGTAATGCACGAATGAAGCAAAGCGAGTAAAACGACTTCATTTTAGAGCAATTTTCACAATATTAGTTCGGGCGTGATAAATCGAATCAAATTGTGCGAACTGTGACAAGTAATAATGATTATTGTTGCTGTTGTAACAATGAAACTTGAAATGAACATGAATGACGAATAATGCTGAATAACCTTCATGAGAGCTAAATGCATATTCAGGATACCATAGCCAGATCTGATGTATGATATCGAATATGGGACGTTATGATTGTAATTTTATTAATTAAATACAAACTGTAATTTTATAGCTATTAATTAAAAAAAAAAAAATAAAAATGTGAGTTAGGTACACTTTATTATTGAAAGACGCACAAAATTATTTCTATTTATTATATATTTTTATTATTTTTTGTAAATGGATTAAGACTCTTGGACTTCTAATTACCTTATCTATAATTTATAATTAATATTATATTTAAAGGTAAGTAAATTGATGCCATTGGACACCGAAATATTTTTCAAAAGTCCGATAATTTTCTGTGAGAATATTTTCTGTGATTTCAGCTTGGTTAAACGCGAGTTACGTGAGGAAGTTATTTTTGGTTCGAGTGCAAGGAAGCAAAAAAAAACTACAAATCACACGAGGGAAAAGTTCTCGTTACACATGGTACGCCTATTCAAAAAATGAATTATACAGAACTGTAAAAATTTAAACGTTATGACCGTTATTTGTCACTGCGTTCGATTTTGTTATTTCAAAAACACAACACGTTATAGAATTTATTTTATAAAAAAATTAATTTCCTTATGGAAAAAAAAAAAGAAATTGCAAAACTTTTGTAGTTTTCGCTGAACGGCAGAGGTAATGTTATTACGGGATGAATTATTTTCACAAGGAAAGTTTTCAGTTTTTTCTTTAGCAAAGGAAACTCTGAGGTTTCTGTTTGAAATTTCGAATGAAGTTAACACACTAACCTATCATATTATTTATTAAAAACATAGCAACTATTTGACGCTTGCGTTTTTTTCTTTCTTTTTTATCGCTTTTATGGGTACCTCGTTTAGTTGTAGTTTTCTTTATTTCTTCTGTTACTTAAGCATAATTATTATTAGTATTTATTATAGTGTTTGACGGTAGATTAAACTTGAGTTCCTTTCTAAACTATTTAATAGTAAGCAGGGATGGTTAAGAATTTGCAATCTGCAATATTGAACTGAGTGACTGGAATCTGATGGATAGTGGAACTCGTGTTTATCTTTACAAATTAGCATTTATCACTTTAGCAGTAATATTAAAAGCGAGATTATTCCAGCTCATTAGTGCTGTTTACTATGCAACCTATTGACTATTAATGCATTGACACAAATCAGTATTATGCAGTTACATTGAAAGGTAGCAGTATTTTTTAGGAGTCTACCTTATGAAGATGGGGCTGGATTACTAGTGATCTATTGTTAATATACCATTATTTGTTATTAATATATCTGAAGCTTTAGGGAGGTTTCCTCTATTAAAAAAACATCTTGAAGATAAGGCAAAAAAAAAGAGTACTATGCAATCTATTATTATTGACACAAATTACTTGAGGAACCTTAGTCTCCAGTTATTTATGGAATAGAAGAGTTTAGAAACGTTTATATTACTTAGAGCGAGGAAGTTCTACGGACTAATTTTTATACTCCCGAAATCAATTCCACGAAAAAGAAAAGAAAAAACTTTTGTTTCCTTTCAGCTTACAAAGAGACGAGACCCCCTGAGCAACACAAGACACGGAGACGGGTCACACTTCCATCACCGCAAGGACAAGAAAGTCAAATGACACGAATTGGGAGAACGAAAGTCGAAATGGAAAACTGGAAGACATGCATGGAGGAGGAACTGTGTCCACAGCTGTCAAGCATAATTAGAGATGTCATGAGAACTACACCATGACACCAGTCTTGGGTATTACATAGCTCCTAGTCGCGGAGGCAAGAAGTGTTAACATTCTGTAACATGAACTTGCTGTTATAATAATAATACTCTTTAGTGGAAGGTAACCACAAGGCGAGGTTAACCCGGGATCAGTACGGTTCGGTTTTGTAACGTATCTAGTACACGGTAACTGATTGCGGGTTAATGCTCAAAGCATTTTCTAACATCTAACTCTCAGAGTTTTATTATTATTAAGTGGTCACAAACTCAAATTAATGAGGAGAAATTCATGCACTGGGTGGGATTCAAACCAACGGATCCCTACGCTACCTGGATTACCAGACCAGTGCGTTAACTACTTGACTAACAGTGCACGACTTTACCCGATTAATTGTCAAGGAAATGTATATACTCGTATATACTAACCATAGTAACTATGTATAGCCTGTAATTCATTAGTTGATCCGACGTTGCCACAATTCAAACTCTATTGTGTCAGAAAAATAAGTATGAGGTTATGTTACCAACATTGGTCCCTCTTCAGGACATAAAATTTTGATTGAACTCACCACCCCTACAAAAACTGTTCAGGAAACGGATGAAACGGCTAAACTATGATCAACAGCTTAGCAAACACATCATTCAGTTTCTCAAACACAATAAGAAGAAGGATAAAAATCTGTTTTGAACAGTTTTGGTTTCAGGATCAACTCTTGTTTATCACGAGTCTGCAAATTGTGTAATGTGTAACCAACTAATACTTTTCTACTTCTTTCTACGTATAAAGTATATATCAAACATCTAAGTCTGCACTAGTCAGTTCTTCAAAGGCAACTCTAATAATTTACAAGAGGACGTGTCATTCTTACAACGATCAATGTTTGATAGATCCATTGAGCGAGAATGAAATGTATCTGGAATGTTTGAATCTACACTACACTGGAAATCTTCCAATTCTTAGGGACAACTTCGATGAGCTTTCCTTAAGATTTTAGGTATCTCTGGACTCTGGATGAGTACAAGTTTTCATTTTACGTTTAACATTAATATCAATTTTACTAGTTGATTTGTGTACATCAGGCAGGAATTTATGTCACATCACAATGCATACTTTGAAACCGACCTCAGTAGCTGGATCGATAAGGTGGTGGACTTGTAACTTGGAGGTTGGTCCCAAATTCAGCAAAGATTTAGTAAAGCTAGTTTGAGTAGGTGTGACATCACGAAAGTGATTAACACAAATATGATAACTTTTTTTAACATACTCTGTGCTGGAACTCCTTAAAAAATACCTGGCTAAGGATCAAATTCAAGAGGGACCTTTGGTACCTCCACCTGCAGTACAAAAAATAATTTTATTACCAGAGTACTGGAGGGAGGTGCTGGTTCCTCAGGGAGGGGGGTACAAAGCACAGGAAACAAATAAAACGTTATATTTACATCAATAAAATTACAATAGATCACTCCCTCCGCTACAAAGCGTCTTGGGTGCGCACTGCGTCAAGAGAAATAGCTACCGTCCCAGGGTAGTTTATTCATCCACCACATCCTGTACACAAGTGTTGGTGCTCTCGTGACCCGAGCAGCTTTCTACTTGCCGGGCAGGGTAGGGTGGTACTAACGCGAGTGCCTATACTGCGGAACTTGAGGGAACGTTTGTACGTATAGCTGAAGTTTGCGAGTAAATGTTATAATGTAGTATAACATTTATGTATTATGATGTATTATAATTGCATATAGTAAAATGAATAATTCAGTTTTAGTAGCGGTTTGTGGTATAAATAATAACGTTTTTACTTCGACAAGAATCAGTGCACATCACTGTTAGTGGTTGTGATCAAATTGTAAGGTGATCAAAGTTAGTGGTTATTTTTTAAGGATTTTCAGAGACTTCTTTATTTCGTAGCCATGAAACAGCTACTGTGGTCTGTGTTGCAGCTTGCCCATCCGGTAGTATGACTCCCCTTTTTTTGATAATTATAACAATAATAATAAAAGTAGGTATGTAAGAATTTCATTTTTCTTTGTATGTTGATAGACAGCTAAATTTTGAATTATGGACCAAAATTATATTGTATATTAGTATCAACCTAGAATCGCCATCAAGTTGAGATCAAGTCAATGGGGTTGAACCCCGTCAATTTATAAAAAAATTTTTTAAAAAAAAATGATGAAAGTTTGTTTTCTTTTCCTCCCCCAGATGGAGAATGTGAGAGAAAATGCAGAGAGAATTCCTCTCTGCATTTTCAGCAATAATTGTTTTGCCAATTTCACACAAAATAGTTGTCAAAAATCATAAATAAATACAATATGATTACCTTGTTCTGAGTTATCTCATCTATTGTAATTTGAAAATTTAGGTACTCCCAATGCGAGGTGGGACCACCACCACCATATACCACCCTCGTACCTTTTTTTCTGTTCAAGGTAGAAAAAAATAAATTCAGTTTCGAAATCAGGAGACAAAAATACATCTGATTCAACCCCAATTACTTGTATTTTCTCAAAAGTTCGAGTCCCACCTCTGAAAGGATTATTGTACCGTTTCAATGTGGTAGAATATTTCACTGTCTCAGGCAATAGAGTTCAACAGATTCATGTAATAATTCCTTTCCTTCCGCAGCCATGATGTACTTACAAGAGTCTGGATCCAGATAGTTAAAGATACTTTCTGACCTTCCAATATGGACCGAAAACTTACCTGAAACAAAGAAAAGGTTTAGTAAATTTAAGTAAATCATATTGTTACATAATAAGATAAGTTCGTATATTATTAGTACATAAAAGTTCTGTTTATTGAAACATTGAAACAAGAAAATCTTACGAAAGAAAAAGAATAATAATATTAATAATACAATAAAATTGTAAGACTAATAAGATTGGAAAAAAATACTGCAAAGAAAAAGCCATATTGAAAGTGCTCCCTCTTGATAGAAGGCCCTTGATATAATTATGTACCTATGTTCATACATTCAATTACTCTCATTAGCATAGCATTGTATTATGTTGTGGAAGTGTATAGATATATAATTACCTATACCTACTCAATTACCACATGTATCTACTGATAAAAAACTGATTAATGTAAATTTTCCAGATTTTCTTTTAAACTTTCTTAAAAAACTGTTACAATAGGAGAGACTTTCGGATGCCTATAGCTCTAGATGTGTTGGCTCTTACTTTCTATTCTTTATTGTACGTGTCCAAGTGTCCAGAGCGTAGAATTCAAGTCTCAAAATGACCTATTATATCAGAAGGTCGTTGAGCCTAGAGATTTGATTCACAGAGAGCAGACAGTATAATTTTCGCAGTATTGCAATTGCATACACCTCGCGCGTTTCCAAATAAATTGCATGCCTAAAAGATAAAAAAAAATGAAAATGTTTCTATAATTGCCTCCGCTAAAATCTACATAATTATTATCATGTTTATGAAACTTGCACATAATTATTTATTGTTATTATCGCCCTAATATATTGTAAGATTCAGCAGTCTGAAGTAATAGCTGAGCATGGAACGTTTTGGCACACGGTCAAATTTTGAACACGCGTTCTTTTCCTTCTGTCCAAGCTCGTTGTTTATGTTGTATTGTTGTGGAATGTACACTACCTAGTACCTACTCCATGACTGTAGTATAAATACAATGATATCTATGACTGTAGTATATGCAATGCTATCTGCTCGAGTTCACTACTCTATGACTGTAGTATGTATATACAGGGTGTCCCGTATACAGATGCAAATATTTTGAGGGTAGGTTCAGCCCACCGTGGACTATCATATGAGCGAAACTTGCAGTGGGGCATTTTGATTCGTTAAAGAGTTATGGCCAAATCCCTGTTTTTCCCACAGGTCTAGAGGTCACTTAGATCGATGCACGTTTTTAAAGAAATGGTAGCCAGTAAGTAATTTTTGACTTCATGTATGGATAGTCATGCATATTTCCCTTGAAATGCAGTTGGTTGCATGAAAAATATTGAAAGACCAGAGAGATATTTAATCATAAGTTCAATATTTTTCTAAAATTCGATTTTTCCCTGTTTTCCCTTTCGTGAATTTATAGTACTTCTACAATTGCAATTCTGCGTATCACTAGGTAAAAAAATACCCTTTGCTATTTTGTTTCAATAAATACAAAGTTCTTTCAGACGCGTGAAGGAACGAATGAGATACGCCTTATCAAACGGCACCAGAAGGAGAGAAACACATCTTTCAAATTTTGAATCTTGGCGCTATTGCATTTTGAAGAACACTCGATGCCTGAAGCGGTCTGTGTGACTATTTTTGTGCCAACTGCAAGTTATAAATGAAAATTTTCTGAGTACAATTAGTTCTATTAACCAACTATATCAATCAAATCTAATAGTTAAAATAACAAGGCGATCAATTTGTTCGGTGGAAGAGAAAGCCACAAGCTTTAAACCTCGCCCTTGGTTCGCTACGTATTCTTTTGGGTTCTTTTCATTTCATGTCCTGTGTTGCAGAATGTATCATGTTTGTAGTTTATCAATAAACTACAAACATGTATCACTGTATCGTTACCCTTGATCAGTCTTTGTTTATATTTATTTCACAAATTGTTACCATGTTCATTGTAAAAAAATGTGTAAATAAAGCTTGGTCCAATTGTTTATAAAATAAAAATAAAGTACTAATAATAATAGTAACCTTAAGGTTGGATGTTCGAGTTTTACCCACGGTTAATTTTCGGCACTATTTGTTATGTTTTTGATATCATGATTGTGATAAACACAAAAATGATATTTTTAATTTTACTTCTAAAAATAAAATCACAATTTTTGTTGGTAGAGCAGAGTCTTTCTCCATGTGTATTCTTTTTCCATAATTACACCACTGGTTGCTGCTTTCGTAGCAGCCTCTCTCATTTTTCTTCATGATAACCCTGTGATTCCGTAACCCCATTCACATAAAAGTTCACACCGACCGACCACTGTGAATGATCAATTTCCCTCTGTTAAACATCCCAGAGCAGTGTATTTATACCTCAAATTACGCGCCAATTCTGTTAAAATTCAGCCAACTTTGAATTTTCCATCATGATTCAGAAGTGTTTTTTGAGCTTTGTGTGTACTGCGTTCCATGATCTTTAAAGTAATATAATTGAGCTTTCTTTTTTATAAAACTATGCATAATAGGGTATTTTTTTAACTAGTGATACGCAGAATTGCAATTGTAGAAGTACTCGAAATTCACGAAAGGGAAAACAGGGAAAAATCAAATTTTAGAAAAATATTGAACTTATGATTAAATATCTCTCTGGTCTTTCAATATTTTTTTATGCAACCAACTGCATTTCAAGGGAAATATGCATGACTATCCATACATGAAGTCAAAAATTACTTACTAGCTACCATTTCTTTAAAAACGTGCATCGATCCAAGTGACCTCTAGACCTGTGGGAAAAAACAGGGATTTGGCCATAACTCTTTAACAAAGCAAAATTACCCACTGCAAGTTTCGCTCATATGATAGTCCACGGTGGGCTGAACCTACCCTCAAAATATTTGCATCTGTATACGGGACACCCTGTATAATGCTATCTGTAATATTTATACACTGGGTGGGATTCGAACCAACAGATCCCTACGCTACCTGGATTACCAGAATAGCGCGTAAACCAATTGACTACCAGTGAACGTTATCTCTCAGTGTGATCAACTAGTTTTAGCTCTTACCTGGATAAAAGGAATAGAAGGATTTGTCCCCGGTGATTCTACATAATTATCTAAGTTCGACGGTATTAGAAGTATTTAATAAAATCGGAATTAATATTTGAAATAGTTAACCTTATTAATTATTAAAACAACTTGTAAAAAAAATATAAGAGGTCCACGTTCTAGAGCCTATAAAAACCCCGCCTAACAGCTTCATAAAAAATCGCCGACATGAACTTGAGTCGTCAGCAAAAATCTTGCAGAGAATCCACAGCTTAACATATTGCTGAATGTTCTCTATGTTTGTACACTTTGTGAAACAATTTATAAAAGCTTCTGGGCGCTGCCGCCTTATCTCGGAATAATTTATTTTGATTAATTAGACGTTACATACGTTGGTATGGGCGTATCAGGGCAGATCTTATGGCGTTACAAACATAACTTCAAACTTATCTTCATAATGTACTGGCCTGGTGACAAGATCTGATTTTGGAAATTCTGCAACCTATGTTTCTATTTATTTATGAATAATAATACTTATTCAAGTCAATCAAAGAAATCTCAGAAAGTTGGGAGTAGTACCTCGGTACCTAAATTTTAACATTTTTAACGATTGTCATATTTGTCTTGGCTGTAGATATGGCTTCCATAGTTATATGACTTAAAATTGAATGCAACTAGAACAAAAATTATATTTCAGGATGTTGTTTGAAAATTTCTAGAACCTCCAGGTTTCTCTCCATAGACATCGCTCCTGCCATAAGCACACATTCATTATTATTATTACTGCTATTATTATTTCGTATAAATAGGAAAGCTGCAAAGCTAAAACATCAGAGGGTTACTCAACGTCAGAAGATTGAGGAAGAAGGGTTGAGGGTAGGGAGGAGGAGGACGTGATAGAGAGATACAGAAAAGAAGACCATGTTGATAAGGAGAGCGCGAGAGGAAAGAACATTCACAGAATGGAATTGAATACAACAGAAACCTAATCTATACGTATATTCCTTAATTAAAAAATATTAAAGGAAAGGTACAATTAAAAATATATTGGATTTATAAATCCCTTGCAATATTTTTTTGGTGCTGAGAGATGAAGTTGAGCTGAGATGAAAAAGAAAAAACAGTTGAAAATTATTAAATCTTGAAAACTATTAAAGTGTTAGGTGTAAGAGATTGCCATAGGCAATAACCCCGCCCTTTAGTTAGAACATATTCCATTTTTTTTTTTAATTTTTATGATAATGATTTTTATTGTACATACATACATACATATGTCCTTATAACTAATAAAGCATTTAATAATAATAATATCTAATAATAATAAATTCTAGATAATTTATTTATTATCTTTTAGTTACTGATTGCCAGTTGGTACCTATCTAATAAAAATGCATTTGGCAAAGCCCCAAGAGGTTCGTATCTATAGTGGTTTTGACTTACCCTCCAGCAGCCAGGATCATCTGCATCCTCAATCATAACTTCCTAGGATACAAACGCCGCCATTTTGTAGAACCTCCTCTAGATGTGTTTTGTCATGTCCATTAAATTTGCTTAAAAGTATTTGAAAAAAACTTTGATACCAAAAGTCCACTAAATTAGTATTATGATCACCAAGGATAATGTTTTCACGTACCTAGCTTATATCATTTATACCATTTTATACTACACTGAACCACTTTGAATTCCGACCGCCTAAAAATTTTGTTCCCAAGTGTATAAAATGAGTTGTATGTACATGTTATGATACCTAGTACATAGTAAATATATTTCTACCTGATCTAAAGCTTGGTACTGACCCTTATTGTAGGTAATTAATCAAAATTTTGTTAATTGTTTTGATTAGTATCAATTTACTTATTGATTAGTTCTGCTTCTATCACTGTTTTCGTTACTTAATTTTTAAATTTTTCAAATCTATTGAAAGTTTTTGGTTCTTATCTGAAAGTGTGCTAGTGCTCAGCGCTTTTAGCTCAATTTAGCATGCCTTTAGACGGTGCGGGCGTAGGTAGAGCTATTGCTTTGCTGCAAGAAGGGTATAGTCAGCGGCAGGTGAGCCAGATGCTTCAAGTTCCTAGCACAACTCTTTCTGATAACCTCAAACGGTACCAGGAGACTGGTTCTTGTGAAAGAAGGCCGGGATCAAGCGGCTAGAGGTGCACAACAGCGTCCGATGACCGATTTGTTGTCATGCAAACTTTGCGGGACCGCTTTCAACCTGCTACCGAGACGACTCGTCGGCTGTATGAAGTACGAAATGTTTCAGTTCATCCGGAAACCGTTAGAAGAAGGTTAAGAGAAGCTAACCTTACAGCTCGCCGCCCTTGCAAAGTGCCAGAGCTATTGCGGCAACACAGAATTGCGCGTCTTCAATTTGCACGAAATCATATTGATTGGACAGAACATGACTGGACTAAAGTCTTATTTACAGATGAGACCAGAATATCCCTAAGAGGTGCAGATGGTCGGGTTAGAGTCTATAGAAGACCAAATGAGCGGGTTGCTGAATGTACAGTGGTTGAGCGGGTCCCATTCGATGGTGGTTCTGTAATGGTGTGGGGAGGCATATCCGCCGAAGCGCACACAGACCTTGTCTTCTTTGATAATGAAAGAATGAATGCGGAAAATTACGTAAGAAACGTTCTCCAAGACATTGTAGTGCCATTTGCTCCGTTTATTGGAGACGGATTCCTACTGTGGCAGGATAATGCACGCCCTCATGTAGCCCGGTGTACAAGAGAGTACCTACAATTAACAGGGATTCGTACTATAGACCCTCCCTCAATTTCTCCAGATCTAAATGTTATTGAGCATGCATGGGACAACTTGAAAAGAAGAGTCAGATCTCATATACCTGCTCCCTTGACACTCAGAGAACTGAAGAACGTGATTATTGAAGAGTGGAACAATATCCTTCAGGATGAACATCAAAATCTTGTTTATTCCCTTCCACGGCGTCTAAATGATGTCATCAGAGCCAGAGGAGGAAATACTCGATACTGAAGTGATTATTATTAATGTTCCTTTTTATTTCAAAACACATTGTTAATAAAAAAAGAAAATGTTATTGAATTTGTAAAATTGCCTTTTTTCCATTTTTTCATTATTTTGATTGGACTATAGGTTAAAAATGTCTGAAATGTCAAAAAATATAGCGAAAATGTATGAGAGACCATACACTGAGGATTTGGTTGGAAAATTTGCCTGCCCGGCCGAGAAAACTAGGATTTTTTAGGTGGTCGGAATTCAAAGTGGTTCAGTGTATTTTTATAGTAACCATTATTCTGTATTGTTTAGATACTGAACCTTTTAAAGAACAAATACGGAAGATACCTATGACTTGATGGTTTGGAAATCATCATGTATTAATTTTGTTGACTTTAGA
Source organism: Bactericera cockerelli (assembly GCA_024516035.1). Taxonomy (NCBI): domain Eukaryota; kingdom Metazoa; phylum Arthropoda; class Insecta; order Hemiptera; family Triozidae; genus Bactericera; species Bactericera cockerelli. The sequence continues at coordinate 22,392,670 of CM044959.1, read as the reverse complement.
TAAAATCATCTAGATTTCAGTGATTCAAACAATATTAAAATATTGAATTAAATACGTAATGGTAGCCAGCGTCGATGGCATGTTAAATACACCGGTTCCCTTCAGAACACCGAAGTTAAGTGACATCCAGCGAGGTTAAGACTTGGATGGGTGACCATTCAAATTCTAATTCTCGTGACGCTGGCTTTTCCCGGCCCCACTCAGGCTGGGTGAGGTCAATGTGAGTAGCAGGTTTGTGAGTTTCCTGCGAATGGAGGGTAAAACCCCCGTCGTGATATGACCATGGCAGTTGAAAGCGACGTTAAACCCCATTTAAAAAAAAAAAAAAAAAAAAAAAAAAAAAATACGTAATGATGTTTCATTTTCCTGTGAGGGTAAATTCTTTTATTTATCGCTTCGTGAAATTATATAGGTTTTTTAGCTATGTATAAGTACATAATTAACCTATAATTCCTAAGGAGAACCATAATATTGAACGACTTTCTATTGCTTTCCTGTACCTAAGGAGCAGTTGTTGTCTTTTAGGGGCTCTTGTACCAACCAACTATATGAATGGCATTACTGAACGACTCGTTTTTGTTCTTCAAAATTGTCAAGTTTTTGAAACACAGAAAAAAACTGCTGATTTACTAATGAAAAAAAAACGAAAATGAATTCTGAAATTGAAATAAAAATATGCGACCTCTGATGTGTAAATCTATTGACGTCACCCTACATCAAGGGAGAAATAATGTCTAGGCTGTTTTATTTTGAAATATTATTTTTTGTGTTTTCTTACAATCATAATTAATTAAAATCTCCATGTTTTTTTAGGTTACTTCTGATTTTCTAGAATCTATGTGTCCAGAGATTCCTCTTAAAGGCATTCTTTGTTTATGAATTATACCAACTATTGTACATTCATTATTCACTCATCGGTACATACACTACACTTACAGTACAGTACTTACTGCAAGTGCAGTGTGAACATTGTGGTCTGTCCCGCCAGCTCAGTGCTAAAGGCGGCACTCTGTGAATCCAGAGATTCCAACGGTCGCGGGTTCGAAACCCAGCCGGGACATGACAAGATATCCTCCCATTTGGGATTTTTAGCACATAGTAATATGTCTTGGGCTTACTGCGTGAATAATAAGACTTAATAGTCCTAATCGGGCAGTATAAATAAGGCGTTATAATTTTATTATTGTTATTATACTGTGTACTGTATTCTCTCATCAGTATTGTACATATGTGCATTGTACTCAATCATTAGTACTTGATTTTTTTAGTCACTCAATTAAATACTTCAAACAGTGACCCAGTCACTCAATCCTTCCACCATCTTTCTTCCTCATCTCGTCAAATTTACTTCAATCTCTCACCAATGAAAGTCCAAACACATGAAGACCTTCTGGTATGTGGTCAACTAGAAAACCCCTGCACACTGGATGATATAGGTACTTCAGGCAAACAAAAAGCCCTAATGTTTCAGAGTATTGGAAGTACAAAATTTGACCGAGGAACGAAAGAGGACACGGATAATAAAAAATAAGAACTGGATTAATTGTGTGACTAGACTAAATTTCTTATGTCTCTGTGTGTACCATCCAAACTTCCACGGGCCTATCAATGATACACAATACTGCACATGTAGAGTACATTTTATTTCATCTAAACGCTGCACACGTTTGCACTGGGTCACTCTCGCGTCTTGGTAATTTTATGATTCATACAAGTAATGATCACACCTACATACTGCTCAATGTAACAGTGTCAATTAACACTACCATACGTTTTTCATTTTCATATATTATCTGTACAATTTATTAAATAAGTAAAATTACCTACTACCTAGGTTATTTATGGTTTTAGGTAAACTAAAATGGATTTTAAAAGATTTGAGTTTATATTGAAACTCGATGGTTCTGTTTAAACATTAAAACACTTCCGTGTTATCATAAATCTATACATACACAGGTGAAATCCACACAATGATCCCTTTATCTTTATGACACTAAACTACTGGTGCACATATTATTATAAGGAAGGATTCTTTGACATTGCACATATTGGGTAAACCAGCCATGGACGGAAAAACCTATGGAACAACGGAGTAAGGCGGGAAACGCCTGAGTGATGTACTTCAACATACGTCTAGTTAGTACTGCAACTGAAAATCTTCCGCCAGGACTTCTTTTTATAGGACTTATTTCTGACGGGGACTTTTATGTTCAATTTTCATAGAGAGAATGTTTTATTGTTTAAATGATTTGTTAAACTAGGTATTTCAAACAAGAATGAAGTAATTATCGACAAGAAAAACTTTACTTTTTATCACACGTTTCGGATAGCTTCCGCAGGCGGATAACCCACGACCCTAGGAGATGCACAATAACATCAACTTCATACACAGTGAATGTCAAATAACTTCTTTTAACTTTAAACTGACTTTTTTTTTTTTTTTTTTTTTTTTATAATACCGCTTTAACTATTTAGTCATTCGCGTATTTTTTGATAGTATTATATTCTGTGGTATATGTTTAGGTTCTTGAGGTATATGAAAGTAGAATTTATTGCATTTAGGTCATCCCTTAGGGAGGGAAAAGGGTCTAAGTTGTTTCTGATTGATGAATGCAGCGTGCATTCAAAGATGTGGGCCACACTCAGATTGACACCACACTGACACAAGGGGGGTGGCGTCTTGGTGAATAAGAAACTGTGTGTCAATCTCGTGTGACCCAGTCTCATTCTGCATAACACTACTTCATCATATCTTTTGGGTTGAAAACTCGATGGCCATATTTCTACACAAGGTTTAATCCTTTTCAGTTTGTTAGACAAGGGTATATCATCCCAAAAACTTTGCCAATTATTTTTGACTATTTTTTTAATAAAGGTTTTCAAATCGTCTGGAGAACATAAGTTTATAGATTGAGGATGAATAGATAATCTTGTGGCTTGATCAACTAGTTCGTTACCCTCTATGCCACAGTGCGATGGGCACCAAATAAATTTTATGTCTTTTTTCTTGATTTTAAGGTCATTCCAGAGCTGGATAACTTTGGAAACGAGAGGATTGTTGTTTTTTATATTGCATATGGCTTTTAGTGAACTTAATGAGTCACTGACTACAGCATAGTTTGAAGGAATAAATGCAACTGAAACCAAAGTCTGAAGACACAAAATGATAGCGATTAATTCTGTTGAGAAGACAGAATTAACATTGCGTAAAGAAAAGGACGATACATTTGAATCTACACTAAAAGCACAGCTTGTAGAATTAGGTGTCTTAGATCCGTCTGTGAAACATAATTTATAATTTGCAAATTTACTATTGATTAAGGAGGAAAATTTTGCTTTGTGGACATGGGGAGGGGTGTTTACCTTATTTCCTTCCCATAAACTAGTATCAACGCTAGGCAAGTCACAAGAGTCAGCCCATGGAGGTATACTCTCTTTAAAGGGTACCAATTCACATCTTCTTAACTCTTCAGAGAATTCTTCTAGTAGTCTGAATCTGACCATCAAAGGTTTGGGTATACATGTACTCGAGTTTTCAAATGTTAATAATTTTCTATCTACATTGGGAGGGAACAGTATATTATGTACGGGATTATCCAAACAGGCCGAAATTTTAGTGACATAGTTAAGCATTAATTTTTGACGTCTGTATTGAAGAGGAGGAATGCCTGATTCAGTGTACAAGCTAGGGACTGGGCTAGTGCGTAATGCCCCAGTAATAACACGGATGCCAACATGATGTTCCGTGTTTAGCTTATTTAAAACATGACTTTTGGCTGAACCATAAACAGGAGAGCCATAGTCAAACACTGGTAGAACAAATGAACAATAAAACCTAAACAAAGTTGATCTAGAGAGTCCCCACTTTTTATAAACTGACTTTAAACTTCACGCTTTATTAAAAAATATTACAACACAGAATCCACTTTTTTTAATAAAACAACACAAAATCCACTCAGAGCAGAAATGCGTAGACTCTGACCGCTAACACGTTATCAGTTTAGATAGCACAAGAAGGGATAATAATGTTTACAAAATAAAAATTTGGCACCGTATGACAGTCCCCCACGCTATTAGTGCGACCGCAATGCTACACCATCGAATTTTTGGAGAAAAAAAAAATGTTAAATATGTGTGTTTTCTATCGATTTGATAGAAAGATTATTTTCGGGTCATTGTAATGTTTGAGCTTGGATTAGATTGTAATGCCACAGGCAAGGGTTGCTGGGGTCAGGTACAGAGCTCCCTGTGTACACTACTTGCTGATACTCCCCCCTCTACTCCGAGTCTGGAGAGGTAGACCCCCCCATGTGGTGACGTCATAGCTGTCATTCCTCTACCTGAAGTCATGAATCTTGCAAGAGAAGTCAAGTGAGTCAAGGTGTCGCCCAGTAGACGACACTGCTTGCCAAGTGCATCGGAAAATGCATTCATTGAATGAGAGGTAAATAAAAGTTCCTCACCCAAGTCCGCGGAAGTTCATCAACGTATAGATATGGACTGGCGTTCTTCCGTCATGGTTCGAAATCCAATCCATGTTAATTCCA
>CM044959.1:22370402-22388023 GCA_024516035.1 Bactericera cockerelli | reverse complement strand
TTAATAAATAATTTTCTGTATAAGACTGTAATTGTAATTCCATGATTCTACTCAAAGCAGGTCTGGGAATTTATTTTATTAATGTGAGGTTAACAAATTTAACTCTGAACAAAAAAAAAAAAAAACTAACCTGATGGGATTTTATATCACAGTTAGTCATCGCGTCCTCTTCATCATCATCATCTATTACACACGGATCCATGTTATTAAGATACGCGGGGAGGTTGCTTCTGTCACTGAACACACCCATAGATTCAATAGGATCACAAAGTCTCAATCTCTTACAGTCCAGATCATCAGTTCTAATTTCGTTTGCCATCTGAATCATCATCTTCAGGTGGAAATAAATCGGGATCAACTAGGGCTCCTACAATACGCTCTAACCAATCTTCTGGAAAATCTGGAGAACTGGATAAGAGAACAAAATCAAATTAAACATTAACATAGAGTTACAATAGAAAAATTAACTCATAGATTGACACTGTTACCTACTGACCACTGTATCTCCCAAAATGGCAGAACTTAACAAATGGAAATTTTGCACAAAAGTTGGTGAAATAATGACTAAAAAGAAAAATGAAATCTCAAGGTAACAAAGTTTTTTAAATTAGGCTAGTCTGGAGATCAGAAGAGAAAAAAGGAAATTAAAAACTTAATTTAGTTTCAAGCCAAGAATAATAATAAAATTTGTAGATGGATCCCATAGGAAACAGATTAAAAAACATAATGTAACAGGTATTTGTGGATGATAAAACTTACCAAGTAGTGTTAGAAGAGGGAATCATATTCATGAAGGGGCAGTTTTCTTTAGAGTACACCTTTGTCAAGCTATTTATGTACTGTAAAGTATAGAGTAGAATAATTGAACCATTATTATGTAGGAATTGTAAATCTTTCAGTGATAGTTCTAAATCATCCACTATCACATTTACTCTGTATAATATGGATCTCAACAAAAACATGAAGAAAATTATAAATAAATAAAAAAAATGTAGAAAAAAAATGTTATCATTGATTGTTGATTGTTTCACTGTGTCTGATGAGAGAACAGTGTCTTAAAATATAATAAAATTGAAATTACTATAATATATCACAATTGAAATGGGTAGCTCCAAATTCTGCCACTGGTCAATTTGAACCCAAGTCACCATGTTTGCAAGCCGAATGTACCATACCACTCGGTCATGGTTACTAAAGTGTCTTGAAATAAAATAATAATTTTATTCACTTTGTATATCTCATAGCCATACAGGTAGTTAAATTTATGGCTAGACTAGGGCCAGTAGTGGTAGGAAAGACTGGTAAAGGCAATTTAAAATTCACTGGTGTGTATATCACACAACTTTCCTTATCCTTTCAAAATAAGTCAATTTTCGCCACTAGTGACTCAACAGTCACAGTTAATGAAAAATTAATATTATTTGTAATCAGCACATCCAAAACGTTGTATTTGATATTATAAAAGTCCAATCTAAGATGGCTCCAAAATGTTCAAGATATCAAAAAAGTGACCAAAGAAAACTGTAATTTTTTATTATAAGAAACTTGTACCTATGAATAATATAAAATATGTATAAATAATTTATACAATAGTATAAATCAGGTCTTAGCTGGTGTAAATTAACAGCTATTTGAAAAACACAGAATATTAAAAAAAAAAAAAAATGTATGAAAGTCTATTGGTAATATTTTCACTTGCCCAAAAATACTCCTAGTGTAAAACTGACAGCTTCCAATAAACCTTTGATGGCAAACACTAAAATCATAATACTCACATTTATATCTTCTTTTGTGATAACACTTGTGTAGGCCTCCACAAACTTCCAGAAGTTGATAGCACTAGATTCATTGCTTTTCCCCTTACATTGTGATAATGTGAGCTTTGACAGCAAGGGGGGGTCTAGAGCTACTTCAATTAAAACAGGGGTTTTCTTCTTTTTATCAGTCTTTTTGGATTTTGATGCTTCTGTTGTGCGTAAGGTACCATTGTTTTGCTTTTTGTTCACAGGTTTTGTAGTGCTAGCACTGCTCTTTTTGGTCTTTTTGGGTGCTGTTTTCTTTTTCTTGCTCTGAAATATTTATAAAAATAAATTATTATGTTTTTTGGAATGTTATTATTTTTTATCTTCTACAGAGGCTTACTAATTTAATAGGTACCTATTAATTATACAGGGTGTAGAAAAAGTCTGGAAATGTCTGTGCCAGGGGGCAAAATTCAGTTTGTTTTTTTTTTGCTTTTGCTAATAGTTCTCAAACAAGTCTGCTGTTCTCAAACAATAGAAAGCTAAAATTTGTACTTAAGTATTTGTAAGGGTAATATTCAAGGTGAATAAATTTTATTTTTGAGTAGAATCATCTTTTGGGGTTGACCCAAACGGCCAGGTCAGGTTAAATTAATTTATAACCTCTTGTGATACATTTATGAAAAGATATTTTATTAAAAAATATTTTTCTTTTGTCTGGAGTTTGAGAATGATGGCCAATTTTCAATTTTATGCAATCAATGACAAAAGTAAAGTTGGCCTTCATTTGTAAACAAAAAATAATAGAAAGATGAAAATTATACCCAAGTATTCCTGATTGAAAGACCCTTTGAAAACCACAAGAAGGAGGTTTGTATTTTAAAAAATGAACTTGCCCCCCCCCCCCTTTACCAGTCAGAAAAATTGGTCTCACTCTGAAAGAGTCTTTTATTACCCCTGTTTACTGTGCAGAATTTGAAAAGTTCCAAATGCTGATGTGTCAGCAGACCTAACCATGTAAAAAAAGTTTTCAAGAAGGCACTCAGTTTCACCAATAATTTTAGAATTTATATGGGATTCAGTTACTGCAGCACACTTTTTAGATTATAAACAATAATAACTTATACTTGGGTATAATCTGAGTGCACAGCAGTGCACCAGATTTTAATCATTTTATTTAGATAGGTATGAAAAGAAGACTCTTTAAAAATAATTGACTACAAATAAGTAGAAAAAATAATTCAGAGACTTACTCCATTATAAAGACATAGCCTCATTGATCCTCACATCCAATGTTCCTGAAATTAGAATAGTCATAGACCTTAGAGGGTTCAAAAGTGTGGTAGGTAAGTAATCTTCCACCATGTCTATCATTTGAGGGCTCTAGTATCAAAACCAGCTCTCTCCACTTTAATCAATTTAACCTTTAATCAATTTATTTGATTGTGGAGGGAGAACAGATTGAAAATGAACTCATATTTTACAACAGAATTGCTATGGGAGAGAGTAGGTTTTGAGATGTAATGTTTTTTTTCAGTCCATGCGACTTTAAAAAGAGATTCCAGGGGTACCAAAACCTCATTTTCAATTTTTTTGGAGAGAGCCGGTTTTGATACTAGAGCCCTCATTTTACTTTACCTGACAGATCAGTGGAAAAATACAAAGGTAGGTAGGTAATGTCAAGGACTGACTCAATTATGTTCTGTATTTTTAAAGAAATTCCAGTGATGTTATAATTTCAAACTTAACTGTGTGAATTTTGTGTGAGCAAAACAAAACCATATACAACTCATTGCATCCAGTACTCTGGCATGAAAGGTACATAAATATGCATATGACTACCTACCTGGTACCAAACAATCTAGAAAATGTAGTCTTGTGTTAAATTTAACATACCGAGCACCTGAATCAGTCTCCTTTCCTGAATACATTAGAAGGTGAAATATAACTGAGCTTGGCCAAAAAATTCCAATATTAAGATTGCTGTGTTGTAAACTGGACTCTACCCCTATCAGCTGTTACTGACAAGTCATCTTTTATCAGTTTATTCCCATGACCCTTACTTCAATGAACAGAACTAGGAATAACCTAACATGATAATTATATGAAAACTCACCTTGTTGTGTCTGAAGAGGCTGGTAACAATATTAATGATTTCTTGGTCCTGTAAGGGTGGGCCAAGAAATCACAAGGCAGTGAAATTAGCTGTCAATAGAAAATTTTGTAATTTTGTAGACAGATTTTTCCTGGCTGATGTTAGACTGCTATGACTTTATATCAAGACAGATACCTACTTCTAATAGTGATGTTAATTCTGTGGAAATGTGCAACTCCGAGAAGGTAATTCCAAATATATAGTGAAAACACAGATAACAAGAGCAGGGATTTTCAATTTGTTGGAATATTGAGTCTGCACATCTCTCTATCTTAACAATCAAAGGAAAAACTTGCGAAATTGAAATTTTTGAAGTTCAATTGAAATAATGAATGCTGGTTGCAGATTGCATTGCACTAATGCAGTCACTAAACTAGTCAAAACTCAGTACTAGAACTAGAATAAATTCATTCAAACAGTGACCTGTGTAGAGTGAGTGAACAGTGGAATATAAAATATGTATAATAAAATTTATAAATATTTTTTTTTTCTCAAAATTTTGTAAACATCCATTATCAGCAACATTCCAACAGCTGCACTGAACAGCTGATTAAATTCAGGCTGAGTTTTTTATTTTTCAAATATTATGCAACAGTGGATTTTAGCAAATCTCGATTCTTTAGTATAATAAATTATCAGTACGGCATCCGAAGTGACTCGCCGCGCCGGCATAAAGCATAAATTATCATTTTACCAATAGTTGTCTGGCTGGGTGGAGGACGTTAAACACTTTTTTAAATAGGGAGGAGACCAGTGTCTTGATAGAGAACGCTAGAGAAAAAGGCAATAGAAGTTCAAATAACTTTTCCACTGAAGTTTAGCTGGAGATCATCATTCTCAGTAGTAGCCAGTCAATTTGGTTACAACAACAACAATAGTAGTCTACCCTGTGCAATTTCTGAGGTTTACAGTCAAATTTATCTGGCTATTCATTCCTCCAAGTTTTTTTTTGGGTTTAACGTTGCTTTCAACAGCATGGTACCCTCCATTCGCAGAAAACTCACAAACCTGCTGCCCACATTAACCTCACCCAGCCTGGGTTGGGCCGGAATGCTAGCATTACGAGGTCTTCAACTCACTGGACGTTGTTTAACTTCAGTGAGATCCTACGAGAAGCGGTGTATTCACCGCGCCATTTCGACACTGGGTCCTCCAAGTTTATTTCGTTCCTTGCGTGTATTAGAACTCGTCCTCACTTTACCCATTCTTGCATACCTCCATGCAAATATTGCAAACTTCATTTGGCAACCACGCAGCCGTAGCTTAAGCGCCATGCCATTATGCCCAACCAATAACCAAATGTTCATTCAGTTTCCGTTTCTCAGCATTGGAGTTAGCATTTAGCCCATTCATCATAATTATTCAACGATTTCGAAGAAAAAGTATGCTGAACTAGAGACCCTAATATTTTTAAACCTATTATCTCTATATCCAATTATCCACCCCCAAAAAAACTACCGTTGAAAAAAGGGCCAAGTTCCAGAATTCCTAACCAAAAAATTTTGCCATTGAAAGAAGGTAGTGACTGGTAGTGGTATCTTGTTTGCGGACGAGTTAGGTACCTTGGTATTATTAAACCATTTATTTTATATAGTTATATTAAAAACTGTTTTCTGAGTTCCTCATTTTGTATGTTTTTACGGTATCCACTCACACCTCGTGAAGAAAAATGAGTAGCTGCTTTATTGTTAGCAGCGACCAGTGGTGGGATTATAGGCAAAAATAAGATATTGGGATATTAAAGATACGGAAAGGGAAAAGTCCTACAATTCTGCGCTACACACTAAAGTTGATATACAGTAGAAATCGTTTATAACGAACTTCAAGGGACCGGACAGATTTGTTCCTTATAGCCGATTTTCACTATAACCGATATATCGGCTATAAGGAACAAGTTCACTATATCCGATATGTATCGCTTATAGAGAACAATGTACGTTATAAGGGAACTTCGTAAGACATGAAAAATGTACAATTATGTATGAATGTAGGTACATTCATAATCCACTAATTCAAAATCTGAAACAATACTAACTTTTAGGTGCTAATAAAATGATCTAAATCAGACAGATCACTCATCTACTCCTTGACAAAAATCTGCATAACTAAACATGTTTTCTGTTTTACTCACAGAGCATCAAAATGAATTTTGTTTTTTTTTTTTTTTAATTGGGGTTTAACGTCGCTTTCAACTGCCATGGTCATATCACGACGGGGGTTTTACCCTCCATTCGCAGGAAACTCACAAACCTGCTACTCACATTGACCTCACCCAGCCTGAGTGGGGCCGGGAAAAGCCAGCGTCACGAGAATTAGAATTTGAATGGTCACCCATCCAAGTCTTAACCTCGCTGGATGTCGCTTAACTTCGGTGTTCTGAAGGGAACCGGTGTATTCAACATGCCATCGACGCTGGCTAAAATGAATTTTGTACGTTATAACCGATAGAAAGTAGCCACGGGACTTGAGAATTTGTTCGCTAAAGCCGATATTGTTCCTAATAGCCGATGTTTGTTATAAATGATACCAATGTTAATTTTCCATAAGAATCCAAGGGACCGGAGATTTTGTTTGCTATAGCCGATTGTTCCTTATAAACGGTGTCGTTATAAACGATTTCTACTGTATTATAATAACTTTTTTTTACATTATTATCTGAGCGCACGGCAGTGCGCCAGGCCAAGTTCCAGCAAGCACGGCAGTGTATCTTTACACGAACCGATTCACCCGGTTTTTCACACCCTCATATCTTCGGTTCAATTGATCATAGAGATATGAAATTTGGAACAGAGATTGTCCTAATATCATTAAAAAGACATTGAAAATTTAAAGACTCTATGCAAAAAACTTTCAGAGGAATGTAGGTAATTTTGAAATTTACGATTTTGATACTGACTGACTGACTGACTGACAGATCATCAAAATTATGAGGCACTTCCCGACTACCTAGAAAGCTGAAATTTTGCATGATTGTAGGGTTTATTGTAAAAGTACAGGGAAAAATCTGAAAACTGGAATTTTTTCACTTATCATGGTGTAAAACGGTGTCGTTTTAGGGAGAAAATATATAATCGATTATTGATCTAAATTATGAAGCACTTCCCGACTACCTAAAAAGCTGAAATTTTGCATGATATCATGGGAAAAATCTGAAAACCGGCACTTTCGCACTATTTCTGCTGTTAAACGGTGTCGTTTTAGGGAGCACTATATTATCCCAGACAGCACAGTCAACTGGATGTATACCATACTGTTAGGTGGAAAAAGTCTACTTGCCCACCTGGAAATCAACTGGAGATTTCCACCTTCCAACTGACCTCCACCTGGAAATCAACTGGAAATGAACTGGAAAGTAACCCAACTTTTAACTGGAAGTCAGTTGCCCAAAGTCAACTGGATTTGTTCCACTTATTTCCAGCTACTTGTAGCGCTCTCTAGTGGATGGGTAGTAACTCACTACCGCAAAGTTGACATACCTATTTACCTATACTGTACATTATACTACACTACATAATAATCAAATGCTATGCTCTTGGTTTTGAGGTTGTGGGTTCGAATCCCATTATAGCATTTTTTTTTTTTTTTTTCAAATAATAATAGTAATAAAAATACTAGAAACAAATGTATATTAGGCATAAATTCAATTTCAGTTATTTAATTTAGAGGCCATACATTCAAATCTCATGAAGAATATTTTTTTTGTATAAAAATAAAGTAATAAATTTTAAATAGGTTTTTTTAACACGTACACACACACAATTGACGATTCTCATGTTTTTTTATTATAGTTTAAAAATATAGTACAAAATAAATAAATAGGTACCCCGAAAAAAATTTTCAACTCTCATTAGTATTTCTCGCTTTTTCAAGCCCTCAAGCTGAGAGCACGCGATTTCCGATCTGGCAACACCGCGTGACGTCATTTTCGATAAGACCTTGAGTCATATGCGATAGCTCTGAGCGCGAACTACGAATAGGTACTCTTCTTATCTGCTACGAATAGGTACTTTTCTTTCTTATCTGAACTGCTTAACTTTTTTTAATTTTTTTCGAATCTATTATTGGCATTTATGCAATATTCGCCTTGAGAATCATAGAAAATGGATCATACCTACGCTGTTTGTGATCCTCATAATTTTAATACAGATGAACTGCCTGGTATTTCTATTTGGCCAAACTCTACATTAAAAAAGAACAGTTCAAAGAGAGAATGGTGTTATGTACCACTATGTCCCAATACAGCGAGAAATTCGTCAAAACTATATTGTAGGGTACCTTTAGACAAGAAAAGGCGTAAACAATGGTTAAGTAAGGCAAGGAGAACCAACAGTGTATCTGATAACTCAGATATTTTTGCTTGTGAGGATCATTTTGATGTAAGTTATCTACATGTTAATACATGTAGATAAGGAGAGAGAAAAAATATTTTTTTTTTGAAGTAAAGGGTACCTACCCACTATCATAATAAGTAGATAGGTACTGTTATATATGACTCAAAGGTACACACTCTATGTATAGGTAGGTACCTACTTGCCTTTACTTCAAAAACTTGCATGGTATGCAATTTAAAAATAGATAGTACTTCTGTTGTCTAACCATTTTTCCCAATAGTACCTAGGTACCTATTGGGTAGGTAGGGACCTACGTATAACTATAATAAAACAGGTAGGAGTTAAAATGCTATGAAGCTACAAAAAAAAAAGAAGAAGAAAAACAGGTGATAGGTACATTGAATGCAATATGAAATATTAATACAAATTTTACATTTTTTGAATATATTCAATATATTATTTATTTGAAAAGGTATAATTAACATGTTGGTACACTATTACAAATTACACCTTATTGTACAAAATCTTACAAAATATAGATAATATAAAATAATACAATATAAGAATTCTTATGACAAGTCAAGAAGAAGATTCAGGTTTGATTCAAGTCATCTAAGCATTTTCTAAATGTTCTTGAGTTGAAAAAATCAATATCCTGTGAGAGCAATACATTTTCTAGAGTAAAGATATGATTCCAAGGATTTGTTTTGTGCCTTGGTGGTATAAAAATTTCTTTTTGGTTCCGTGAGAAGAACACTCAAACTATAATTTTGAAGTTCTCTAAGAATGATGTACATAGAGCTAGATTGTGTATATTATTAAACAAGAAAATATATATGTTCATATCTTGTCTACAACTAAGTGAAGTAATATTAACATATTTGTATATTCTAGGATATGAGTAAAATATTCTATGTGTTATAAAACGATGGTACATAATATCAGTGAAGATGGGGAAAAACCTTTTCCCTATAAAATATAATAGCCTTGTCAACATTCTCGTTTAGAAGTTTGGCATTAAAGGACACTTCAATCATTGTAAATTGAGAATTCTTCTCAAACCGAGGATCTGCAATGATGAAGTATCCTTTCTTTCTCTCTGTCATGGCCATTTGGAGTTGAATTTGCAACTCATACTTAGGATGGAGTTTTTCATCCTTGTGATAATTGTTTACATTTTTCTCTGAAGATGGACACTTAATCTCAAGGACATATTCCTTACCTATACCATCAGGTGAAGCGCCAAACAGAGGGTATTTTTTACTTAAAAATAAGCCACATTTCCTCACATCTTTCAACTTGTTCTTTACCAATAGGTAAACATCATCCTCCAGCTCAGATCCTCTCTTCATTGCTGCAGTTTGTGGGGTTTTCCTTCCTAGAATAGTATTTAACAGAGCACCTTCAGCTGTTCTACAATGAGCAGCATTGTAGAACTTTGAAGCTGTTATACGCCCATAATGGGCTAAATGCCATTTCTCAGAAGAAGTCTGACCTCTTGTTTCTTTTTCCAACTTTTTGATAGCTTCATCTGTCAACTCCTCTCTGATTGAAGACTGGAAGTCGTCAAAACTCTCTTTCACAAGTGTATGTATATCACATACATTAATGTTAGAGTTAAATACATTACATACAGACCATGATGATGACTGTGATTTGACTTTAGTTTTGAACATTTCAATGACACTAGTTGTTGGCATGAAGTATGTGTCTGCTCCTCTGCCACTAAGTTTATTTATTTCAATGGGAACAATCCCTGCTGAAGACAGGATGGACTTCTTCCAATAGGATGTTACTTCTGTTGGAGAAGGCTCCTCTGATCTCCTATGAAGCCACATAATGAACGCAATCCTGTGCTTACAACCTCCTGAGGAAAAAGAAACAAAAAATTAGAAACTGCTTTTTAATATACTTACACATATTCTACATTCTGATAGTGTCAACTTCACCTTGAATTCCAATGAAGTGGGCAGTCAAGCCCAGGCTAAAAGAAAATTAGAAATCAACATTTTTTTCTTTTATAGCCAGGGTTAATATGAAAAAAAAAAAAAAAAAAAAAAAAAGAAGAAGAAAAAGAAGAAGAAGTGTAACCATCAGTGAGATAATACTTTGAGGGTGATCTCAAAGGGATAGATAGACAGCTGCTGAGAATTACACTAACCAGTCTTGTTAGAAACAGAATGTAACTGCAAATACAAAGAGGCGTAAGAATTTTTTTCTTTTAAGCCAAGGTTTTAATATCAAAATGTTCAACTAGTTGTCAGTTGTACTTGTATTTCATAATTGAGAAATATATAACAAAAAAAAGCTTACCTAGCGACACTGGACAGTCATCACACTCTGCACTGACAACTTCCTCATTTTCTTCGTCGATTGTACACATGACGGAATAAGGTTTAGCTCTTATTTTGTGTTCTGGTGTAATATTTGCTTTCACACAACAAAGACTGCCAGCTCTCTTCAACTGAACCCTTCCTATGGCCTTGTCACCATAGTTTGGTCTTGAAGATCTGAAATTGTACAGAAAAATCAATTTATTATTGTAGGTAGGTAAGTACTTGGTGTCTCAAGTATGAGGAAAAAATAAAATAAAAAGCCCACTAAAAACAACCACTTTTATCTGTTTACTACCTTAGATAGGTACTGGCCCTCATTTATATAAATAGGCCAGTAGTGACACTAAACTTAATACATGGTATAAGATTTCACTTAGGTCTATTGGTAGCATTGAATGCAGAGTGCCCTCAGTGATAACATTGTTCCACACTACTCTTTGGTTGATGGAGCTTACTCAAGACAAATAAAACCTTGGGTAATATTTATACATAAAAAAAACAGCCAGGTAACTTTACTACAATCTACTGTTGTAGAACCCTAGTAACCAGGATAAAACAGACTTTTTACTCTAGTTACAAAGCAATTTGGATATCTGGGAAGGGCAATATTTGGTCAAAACAATTTTTTCAATCAACATCAAAAAGAAAAAAAAAATTACTTTTAGTTCATTTATTACCCTTTACAGCTGTAGACTACATACAGTAAAATCTACTGGCTGATCTTGTAACTAACTGTTACTCAAGTTTGTCTTCACAACAACACAAATGTGAAATATCTGGTAAAAGTGTTTATTTTTCTTCCAAGGCGAACTTGACTTTAAACAAGAGAACCTCTTTACAGGAAATAAAGCTCAATAGGTAAGTAGGTACCAAGGTTTTTTTTACTCTCAATTTCATAGTAAGTTTGTAACTTGTAACTACTTTGAGGTGTAGAACACTTTGAGTCTGTAAGTACTTAGGTACCTACTTATATTGTTTGTCACTGATAAACATAAAAAGACACTACTAGGTTTTATCTTAATAAAGTAAATTCAAGTTACCTTTGATCTTTTGATGATCCAGCAATCTCACCAAAGTTCTGAGAGTTCAAGAACTGGTGTATCATGTAGAAATCTACCTTTGGACAGTTTGTCGAATTACACTCCACAAAATCTTTATCCATGATGGAAACTGTTAATTGTTAATAGAAAATTAAACGAAGGGTCCAAATTAATACAAATTACTTTAAATTTTTCACAAAATATCAAGAAATTTGAAAATAACTTGTCGCCTGTCAAAATCAAATTGAAAATTCCTTCAAAATGGCATTGTTTACATTTTAACGTATCGAAAATGACGTCATGGCGCAACGTTGCCAAATGATTCCGATAAAAAGCCGAGGTTCAAAAAGCGATATTAAAAGCGCGATTTTCTCGGAAACTACTAAATAGAATTAAAAAATTCAAACAGATCCTTTTTATGTTTTGAACTTGTATTTTGTATTCTCAAAGCCGTATTAATTCATTCTTCATGAGAATCGTCAATTTTGAGTATATTTTTTTTCATATATAAATTTGGAAAGAAAAAGAAAATAACTACTCTGTTTTAAACAACACAATTCAAATAAGACTCTTTAACATTATTATATTTTTACAATAAGAGTGTTTATTATTAAAAAAATTGTCCCAAAAGTGTAAAATGCACTATCAAATTTCCACCATGTCACAAGACCTTGTACCAATGTATCACAAGTATTTCTAAGTAGGTATAATCTCTATATATAAAACTCAAAGTTATGCATGTCTGGCTGACTATGTCCTCTTGGGGTTACAATACCAAACGGTACTCTCACTGAGAGTTCACCCCCCCTAAGCCACCTTCAACATACTAGAAAATTATCAAAATTAAAATATCTAATACAATTTTCAAGTGCACTGGTAATCAAGTGGTTCATGCGCTAGTCAGATAATCAACCTAGCGTAGGGTTCCCTTGTTTCAATTTTTTCCTCATTATGGTTGTGACCACATAATAATAAGACTCTGAGGGTTAGGTGGTAGAAAATGCTTTGAGCATAACCTTTAAACTTACCTGGTGGTTACCTTCCAGTTAAAAGTGTTATTATTATTTTTATTGGGACACCGGCCATGAGAAAAAACCTTAATGGTGACAAAATGCCAGGTTTTAGCTAGTATAGAAATAAAATAATGATATCCAATTATAAAATATGCTCATAACATGTACATAATCACAATAAAATAATAATACTATGTAAATTAAAATATATTTCTTTTGAGAAACCAAATATAACAAAGAAATAAACTAATAGCCAGCAGAAAATGAAGATGGGGCATGGAATACACCAGTTTTCATGAAATTGCAAAAGTTAAGCAATGTCTAACAGGGTTGAACATGGATTAGTGAATGTTATTATGTATTTGTAATCCTTCATGACAATTTATATACTGCTGTGGCTAATTAGAATTGCTGGGTTGTTTGCTTTGAGAATTATTACCAAAAAACATTGTTATACTTAAATTAAAACAAAATTGACTTGTTAAGACCAGTGAAATTATAAAACACAATAGTGTGGAACACTTTTTTTAAATAGATATAAAATTAACTCAAAATTTAAGGGCCTTCATAGTAATAAGGTGGTAGAGAGAGCACAATAGTTATTATTGTTATTATGAACAGTGCACAGTAAATTGGCCAATTAATTTTAAATCAAGTAATCAGGAAGCATGTCACAAAGTACCTAAACATCATTTTTTAGTGTGGCAGAACCACCTATCAGTGAAATATTCATTTTATAATGAATATTTATATTTTATAAAGTATTGTACATCTAAATAAAATCCACAGAGTGAAAAATTTCACTATCTAGCACTATGCATTCAGCTGTTTCTTTGCTTGAACCAGAACCTTTTTTTAGCCAACCTATGGTCAAGAGATCTTGAGCATAAAAAATTCTGTTTCCCTTAACACATGAGACTAGCATTCATGGTCCTGCTTCGGCTTGGCTAGGCTAGGTGAGATTAATATGGGTAGCTGGTATGATTCCAAGTGAACTGAAGGTGTTAATCCCACTGAAGGTCCAGGAACAGCAGAGTGCAGAAAGTTCATTAGGGTCCAAGTGGATGTCTCTAGAAATGGATGGTTATTGTCAGATGAAAAAGGTGATCCAGTATTAACTGCTTCTTGTCCTCTCCTTTCCTTCTGTCACGATTTAGACAAACTTAAGAACTATTTTTTGAAACATCTCGAAAGCAAATTTGGAGTTCAGAAATGACAAAGTAAACACTTTCATAGTTATAAAAAAGATGTTCAAAACTAATTAAAATATTATTTGTATTTAAAATATGTTCAAATAAATGAAATACCTATTATTTAAGAGAATTATTAATTATTTAAAACAATTCACAATTTGTCACAAAAATATCACAATTTCTGAATTTCCTTCAACAAAGGACGAGTTTTATCTAAACACTTCCAGTAGTTATAAAAAAGATCAAAACTAATTAAAATGATATTTGTATTTAAAAATGTTCAAAACTAAATGAAATACATATTTAAAAGAATTATTAATTATTTAAAACAATTTACAATCACCATATCACCAATATCACAATGATTCTGAAATTACGAAAGATCAAAGATGGCGTCTTCAACAAAGGACGCGTTTTATGTAAACTGGAAAAATATGGAACATTTCCAGCTGACTGGTCAACTGACTAAATTCTACTCATGTCCTAGCTGGAGAGAGTCGTTATATTTCCAGCTGACTGCCCAGGTGACTGAGTCTAGATGGATTTTTGTTGGAAATATCCAGGTGGCTGGTCAACTGGTTTAATCCATGATGGAAAAATCCAGCTGTCGGGACAGTTGGAGGTCCAGTTGACTTTATACACCTGGATATTTCCACCTTAAATTCAGACTGGAAGTCACCTTCCGTGCTGTCTGGGATGTATATAAATTATGAGGCACTTCCCTACTACCTAAAAAGCTGAAATTTTGTATTCTGGTAGGGTTTATTGTAAAAATACTGGGAAAAATCTGAAAACCGGAACTTTCGCACTTATCATGCTGTTAAACTGTGTTATTTTAGGGAGGAAGTATACTCGATTATGCATATAAATTATGAGGCACTTCCCTACTACCTACAAAGCTGAAATTTAGTATGGAGCTAGGGTTCATTGTAAAAGTATAGGGAAAAATCTGAAAACCGGCACTTTGACACTTTCGCACTATTTCTGCTGTCAATCGGTGTCGTTTTAGGGAGCATATTAAAGTGAATAATCTTGAAATTTTTAATAAAAAATAATGAAACGTGCTGGGAAACGAACCATTTACAAAAAGTAATGATATCCCACAAAAAACTACCGTTAAAAAAAGGGCCAAGTTCCAGAACAGAACTATCCAAAAAGGTTTCGCCAATGAATGCAGTGATATCTTGTTTACCGCCAAGTTATCTTGGTACTAAACTATTTCTTTTATTAAACCCCGTTTTCTTAGTTCCTCATTTGGTATGTTTTTAAACGCAAAATATCCTCTAACTTGGCCAGTTTTATGACATCGGTTGTATTGAATATTACGACTATATGTATAGGTACAGAATAACAATATAACCATCACAAGGAGCGACACTGGCCAAGTTAGAGGATAGTTTGCAGTTAAAAACATACCAAATGAGGAACTAAGAAAACGGGGTTTAATAAAAGAAATAGTTTAGTACCAAGATAACTTGGCCGCAAACAAGATATCACTGCATTCATTGGCGAAACCTTTTTGGATAGTTCTGTTCTGGAACTTGGCCCTTTTTTTAACGGTAGTTTTTTGTGGGATTAATATTAACTGCCATCTATTCTCTAACTTGGCCAGTTTTTCTCCTTTTGGTGGTTAAATTGGCATTTATATAAATACAATTTTCCAGAATATTCTAGACAACCGATATCATAAACTGGTCAACAAATCACAGATATAAAGGACATGAAGGTCTGAAAAACCGGGTAAATCGGTTCGTGTAAAGATATTCTGCAACGGACAACGGCCGGGGCTCCGAGCGTCAACGGTTGCAAAAATTAAAGTTGCTCTGTTGCCAAGTATATTATTTCTGTGCATAATTTGAAATGAAAAAAGTAGAGAATCCAGCTAACTTTCGCAAGGAACAGAAGCTTTGTTTCAAGTTATCGGGATTTCGAGTTAGCGAGATCCTACTGTATATTATTATGAGATTATGAGTGATAAGTTGCTAACGATTCGTTTTAAATTGTATCCCCATACTTACTCCCGATAAGATGATAGGCTTTGGACTTTTATCTCAACTAAATGTTCTTCTTTCACTCTAACTTTTCCCAAATCTTCTTGGGGTCGCCGTTACTTTGATGAGGTCTGGTCCTCCACTTGTTTCTGTCAAGACCATCCTCATCCCCATTCCACCCATTCTCTCTCAAATCTTAGGCGTCCTTTTTTCCTTCTTTTCTCACCTTTAGTTTCTCAATTTTCCTGCTCACATAATTTTCCTTCAGTCTAAGGGCGGAATTAATAGACAACATCAATAACTTAAGTCGTTGGTAAGTGTCGATTTTCCCTATCTTACACAGTACGCAATCCGTGACTTAGCGCCACAGAGGTATTGCAAAAACGTCTATTAATTCCGCCCTAAATTTTTGAAAATTTCTCCCTAAACCGCCTTCAAAATTTTAGGTAACTATAGGGATATTATCCTCCAACTTTGTTGTAAGAGCAAATTAGGGGTACAGTACAGCTACATATTTACAAGTTGATAATATGAGAACTTAAAGAAGCCAATGAATAGAATGAAATGTCGTACTTCCTCGTCACCACAGCCTATCAAAGTGACTTTAACTTTCAGTTGTGGCTTTGGAATAACGTATATCACTGTTAGCGAATATCGACAGACGTAATAATATAGTTGTGCACTCTTTCATTTCGGCATGTACCATCATAATGTGCTAAATTTGCTTTTCAGTTATTGAACTTTCATTATTACTGGACCTTTCTACTGTCCATGTTAAGTGATGCTTCAACCTGTACTGTGAACTCTTGAGGAAAAATGAGTGCTGAAGCAATTCCGTCTATAATCGATGTAGACGATGATTCAGATTCAGAAGATCTTACCTCTCGTCATTACAAGAGCAACTACACCGTCAGTTTATCAGACAAATTCGAAACTTTAGACTTCACAGTAAAACAGTCCAAGTTTTCAGAGCACCACTATGCAAGCCGGAATCACTCTCATCTTTATCTCCAGTTCTATGTTTTTCGTTGGCTTATTGTGGTATTGACAGCTGTGGTTATGGGAATAATTCACTTCACCATGATGTTGGGGATCAAGCTCTTGTCTTATCAGAAGCTTCAGTTGCTGATGATGATTACAGTACGGTTTCTACAGGTTTGTTATACAATCTTCCTTAAAAAAACATGAACAAATTTTTTTTTTTGTCTATTTTCACTGAAAAAATTAATACGACAGTATCAACTATTAGTACCAACAAGTGTGATGTCAAATCATATTGTTTTTCCATACTGTATACTGTAAGAAATTGTGTCCAGGCTTTTTTCTTCTTCATAATTATATTTATATGTAAACAAGCAGAAAACTAAGGTCATGGTGGTCACTGCTAAAACTAAGGTCATGGTGTGTCGAAGGGGTTTGGGTAGAAATATCAAATTTACGTACAATAGTGAAACACTAGAAATAGTAAATAAATTCAAATACTTAGGAATAGTGTTCTCCTCATCCGGACTCTTTCTGCAAGCAGCTGAAGATTTGGTAAAAAGAGGTGGTCTGGCTATAAACAGGATCAGGAAAATTATCCTTAACTCTAAAGTGTTTGATCTGGGAACTTGGGAAAAACTGTTCGAGAGTGTAGTCATGGCAACCACACTGTATGGCTCGGAGGTATGGGGGTTTCGATACCTAGATCAGTTGGAAAAATTACGAGTCCGTTTTTATAAATCCATGCTATTTCTGGCACCAAACACTCCAAACCATCTGATAAGAAGGGAATTCACAACCCATAATATCAAATCAATGTGGTTGAAAAAAACTTTAAA
>CM044959.1:22308883-22370302 GCA_024516035.1 Bactericera cockerelli | reverse complement strand
GATGGCGTGGCATTCATTGGTTGCATAGGAGGCATGGGAGGCATCGGGGGAAGAGGAGGTTGAAATGGGACATCAGTCCCCATGTTACCTGGAAATACAAGTTGCAGAGTTAGATATCATTAATTTCCTAAAATGGCAATAAGGATTACATTTAAGTTTATTATATTATTTAACACTTTAAATTGTTTAAAATGGGTTCTTTTTTAACAAAACTAAGAGACGAATTCCACAGATGCACCTAGATTATATATATTCTATTGGGAGTGAGAAACAACTAGTCTCAGGCTATTCTCATCTTTAATTTTTAAACTTGCTGTTTACTACTGGGTAAAATTTTGTCCTATGTTGTGGTATTATTATAATTTTCTAGAAAAAGAATGCTCAATTTAATCTTGACAGTTTTAAAGTGTGCCTGATGTATGAACTAAGGGCCTTTTAGTTTTTTATCATCAACAATAAATCTTACCTCCCATCATATTGGATACTGACATATTGTTGCCATTGTTTGATCCATTGTTTCTGTATGCAGAAGAGCCACTCTCCTTTTCATACCTGTTTCCACTATACTTTGATGAAGGGCTGTAACAAATTGGTTATTAATGAATTATTGACACTTTATTGGTTTAACCAACATACTTTAAGATAAAGCCTGCTCAAGATGATCTAACTCAGAAGAAATTCTAACATAGGTCCATTGAACCAATGGCCTTTTATATAAAATAATATCATATATTATATTTTCATGCTTATTCTAACAAAGTGCAATGACAAAGAAGAAATACATAAAATTAATTTGAAACAGTTTATAAAGTATAGTTATCATATTTATGTTAATCACAATTACTTAAACTTGCTTTACTAAATCTTTAGTAAACATGGGACACAAACCAACAACCTCCAGTTACAAGTCAGCTGCCTTCTCACCTTATTGATTGAGCTACAAGATTGGTGTTTATGAAATTGTACTTATACTTACAAAGAATCTGAATGTCTGCTTTTGGATCCCCTGAAGTCATCTTTTTCTGTTTTATCTTCAAACTTTCTTTTGGGTCTGAAATTATCTTTCTTTCGATCACGATCAAATATGGAATCATCTTTAGCTTTGTCATACTGAGGAAATCCATTAGATTTCATTCTGGGTGTCAATCTGTGAAAAAGAGAAAAAGATTACATTTCCTTGCACACTAGAATCAAAATGATTCATATAGGTAATAATAAAATTATAGTTTGAACATATTTTAAACTTTTACGCCCAGTGCAAGGCCATTTTTATACCATTGAACCATAGAAATATTGTTACACTCTAAATAAAATTCAAATCAACTGCCCTTAAGGTGTCAAGTGAATGCTCACCATGAAATTTTCTCCAGTTTGTTTTTATAGTACTAACAACCTCAGTAGCTTGATCAATAAGCTGGTGGACTTGTAACCTGGAGATTGGTGGTTCAAGTCCCAGTTTCAGTGTAGATTTAGTAAAGTGAGTTAGAGTAGTTGTGATATCATGACAGTGGTTACACAAATATAATAACTTTATTATTTATTCCCTTTATCCACATATATTAATTATAGTACTGTTTCAAGTGTATTTGGGACTTTCTATCTGACAAAAATAAACACAGATGGAGTTGTCTAAAATCAGGTAGACTGGTGAATGTTGTTAGTTTGTTGTTCTAGTTTCAAGTATTTTACTTTATTTTTAAATAATAATGGTCAAATGGAATAGAACTGAATACACATTAAATAAGCAATGATTTCAAAACAGAAAGAACTACTTTATGGTAAGTTTTTGTCATTATATCACTTAGTTTAAAAAAAAAAACTCTACAGCTTATATTTTGGGGGAGGAGAAGCCTTGTTTGGACCAACCTTTTTTACAATTCATCTTAGAAGGGGGTTATGGGTTGTGAAATTCAAGTCCATAAATAATCTATTATAGAATCTATGCAATTGGGCATAAGCTATGCATCTAATGTAGATATTCACCAGATTTTTCAAGTAATATGGAAACCACAAATCACAGGGAGCAACATATTATATTTATTGGAAAGGAGACTGTTTTTGATGAGGTATCCTCCTATTAATCTTAAATCTAATCTGCCCCAAATTTTCATATTAACAAAATTGGAATAGTTGGTACTTACAGATCTTTATTTGTCTGATAGCTAGTCTTGCTGATGCTGTTTCAAACTGAAAATGTTCAGTGCTCTCTCTCCTTTCTATAGATAGTTGGCTTTCATCAGACAAGCAAGGGTGCTAGGGTAAACTGGCAAAAAGTACAGTTTCGTAGGTAGATTTCAAATCACAGTCTTCTTAATTTATGGGTATTTTCATTGATGGATAGGACAGTTCCAATTTAAAAATTCTTGACTAATGTATGAACAATACTTTAGAGTTGAGGATGGTTGAGGGATCAGGCTTAAGGCTTCAAAAAATTATGAACTTACAAGCTTACAACTACCTCTTTGAAAATTTAAAAAAAGCTCAAGCTCAACACGGGCCTTGCCCTTTGGGGCAAATCCCAATGAAGCAAACGTAAATAAACAATATTTTTTCATGCTTCTCAAAATTTGTAAAGATGACCGCGAAAGAAGAAATTCGTGATAGCTTTTGTTTATTTTTTCCTACATGCAGTACATGCTTTTGTTGTTTGGTTAGAAACTAGGAAAAGGATAAAAATGTAATCTTCATATTCTGTAAGTATTCTGAAAACAAAGTTTTAGATTGCAAATGAAATAATCCAACCCAACCCAATCTAGGTGAGATTAATACAATAAAATTCTCTGTTTATCCTACTAGGATGAGACTAAAGAGTCCCTTTACTCTCCAAGTAGAATTGTTGGGATTAGGAAGGGCATTCAGTGGGTAAATATGTGCTACAACCAACCAACCATGAAATTGAACAATGCCAACAACAAGGAGAAAGTAATGTGTCATAAATGTATTTTGAATATTCCAGCTTGCAATCTCATTTATCCTACTGGTGATATAGCTGGTGCATGTATTGCTAAGGTCCAAGAAGCTTCTATTAAGAGGTTGGTGGGTACATGAATATAGAATTCAGTTTTCAAAACCCAAACCATTATTTAGCCCTGTTATGTCAGACTGGTATTCAGGTCATTATTGACCCGTATTTAAATAAGCCGGAAAACTAATGTTTCAAAAGATTTCTTAAGACATTTTTCTATTACCAATAGCAAGACACTCTGTTATTGTATTTGGAGACAAAACAATGAAATACCACTGAGCTTTCTTCCCAATAAAAACATGAGATGGATTGTCAGCATGTCTCTATGATGTAGTTAAATGTGTTTTTTTTTTTTTTTTCAGATTGTAGCTACTACCAAAAAAGTGATCAGAACCCATAAACTAAAAAAAGCTGGAAAATCATCAGATTAAGGCCAATACTCAGATGGTCTCTCATCTAAGTTCTGCTATTTATGCTCATTAAAGCTATATATTAAAGAACTACAAAAACTCAAAGAAGAAAAATTGTTAACTGCAGTTGTTGTGGTGTCACACCAGTTTATTTCTCATTATTGTTTGTATTTTGTAACTGTTTACAGCTAGCTAAGGAATGGTATTTTTGAAGAGACTCTCTTACTTGTGGTTTTGAAAGCTTCATTATTTTGTGGTCATAGTACAGTCCACTCTAAATAATTCCAACTCTTTATAAATAAAAAGTTTTTTTATGTCCTTCCAACTTGGAAATATCAAGAGTTAACTGTACTTAAAGCAGGGGCTGAACAAAGTCTCACCAAGGTCCAAGTTATTGGGAAACTACTTAATAGTATAGTATAGTATAGTATAGTAGTGCTTTATTTAGACTGTCGGCTCGAGACAGGAAGTCCCATTACGCTAACAGTTTAATATGTCAAGAAACTCTAAAACCCTTTTACTCTATGTCTTTGGGGCTATGTTTTAGAAATAGAGAAAAAAATACCCACAGTACCCCATTAAGGTTGATTCACACACACCTGTGACATGACAGTGTCACGTCTATGATGTGATCCCTCCGGCGAGGAAAATCAGATTCTTGTAGGAATTTGAAGGGCCCTATTCCCACTTGCCCGGCAGGTGACCATGACAGTGCAAATAGTGCTTGTACTGTGATCTGGCACATTAATAACGGACAATATTTTTCACGGCCGGTGATTTTGATTTTACCAGTGTTTCTCTGCAATTACCAGTGTTTTCATGCAAGTGCACTGCCACTGCATGGTTGGAGCACTGACCAGTGTGAATAGCAATCACTGTGTTCACAGCCGGGATAATCACATTCTGGTTATGGAACTGCCATGTCACAGGTGTGTGTGAATCAACTTTTAAGGTTGCTTTAAAATCTTAACTCGCAAGTACTTGCACCAAAAAATATCATTCTTAGCTCTAACTCAATCATGTTTGGATCATTCCTTACAGAGGGTATCAAATTTTTACAACAGCCTCCCTATTGATCTAAAAATCCCTCCACCCTGAAATTCTTTAAAAGAAAAACTTTTTGATCTTATGTTGTATTCTTTTTCTGAGATTTCAGTGTGACCTGGCTACCATACAGTCTTATCACTATACCTCACCACTGTTTTTTTTATTTATATAAATGTATGTATCATTCTCATCAATTAGTCAACATTTTCCTCTGTCTTTCTACCTTGTCATCCTTCTGCTATATCTCAATTCTTAGCATTTTTCTCCTGTTTTTATTATTTGTTTTTAAAATAAGTAAATATAAATATCTAAGTTAGTTTCAAGACTAGAATAAGAAATTGTGTACATGGTAATGTAATTAAACAATAAAAATAAAAATATTATTATTATAAAAAGTTGGCATTAAAGTACAGCACTCACATTATCAACCTTTATTTTTGTTTTTTCTTTTTGTTGGTCTTCTTAATTATTTTGTTATTAAATTGTTGAGTAATTTGTTTTGTTAAAAAAATTAAGTATGAATAAATAAAGACAGAAATAAAGGATTTTTTACATTAAAAAAGTAAATGTAAAAAATGTTTTCTTTTTCAAACATTAAGCTTAGAGTAAGTTCAGAAAGAGGTTGAAATTAATCAAACATTTAGTTTGACTAGGACGTAAATCCAGTCTGGATAAATTGTTTTCTTTATTAAGTCAAAATCAAAGATTTATTTTAAGTCTCTATTTCACATCAAAATCAAGTCTGTATTATGATAGTAAATTTCTTATTGATAAAAAGCATTATCATATTTTAGTGTCTTTTAATTTTATTAACTTCATATGATTAGGTAAATTGTTTATTTTGTTGCACAAATCTTATTGATCTTGTGGTAGGACTTTATGTAGGACATTATTGTTATTTTCTTTTTTTACTTATTTATTTTGTCATTTGTTTGTTTTTTCTTAATTTTATACTGTTACCATTGTACTCTGTCCTAATAAAGCATAATAAAAAAAAAGTCATCACATCTGATTTAGACAAATCTTTGTATGTATTATACACGTATATTAGTGTTTTACATAGGCCATTTGTAATTATTTTTAAATAAATTATGATTTAACTTTCTAATATTAGAAATTGGAAGTATTGTGTTAGCCCCCCCCCCTAGCCATAATCCTGGCTATGCCCATGAGCTGTGTTATTGTGTGGTCACTAATATACCTTTAATTATTAGTTTTAGGGATCATGATTTTAATCAAGTACTCAGGTCCTTGAGTATCAAACAAAAAATTACTCAATTAGAGAAAATCAGAAATTACTCAATTAGTGAAAATTACTTGATTATTTGAGCATTCAAGGATGGTGGTGGTAAGGTTCAATAGAGGTATAGTTGCCATGGATACAAAAGAAACTTTTAAATTTTTCAACCCTTCACAAAGAAAATGTAAAGCCAGTATCAGTGGAATACACCAGTTCTTGAACTGTCATTGAAGTGTGTTATGGTTGTTTTTGTTGTTGAAACAGTTATTTTTCTTGAAGAATAAATTTAATATAATTATCTTGAAAACTGTTGGGAAGTTTTTCAAAGTAGGATAAATTATCAAATTTTATTTGCTTCAATTTCAGTAGGTACATATAATGATATTAAAATAATGAATGATTCTTGAGATATGAGTGAGAATCAAGAATAGGACCCACTTTTACCCCCTTTCCATGTCATGTCAGGACTGTAGTATGTTTACTAGCTCACCCCTTTCCTAAACAAGTACCAGAAGTAATTGGCTCTGTCACCTATCACGCACTTACAACTTATTCCTGTACTGGCCTACAACCTAATGCCTGTTGAAAGTTAAATAACTAAGCAAATATAACAGTATTGAGCTCTCATGAAATGAAAGTTATTTATTTTAAACAAAAATTTCTTCTTTCTCTTTATGAACTGGGAGGGATCCTAACATGGAGGTTGCATTATTATTATACAATGCTTTGTTAGGTGTAAATGGACATTATGTACATACAAATAAATATTTTAACAATTAAAAAAAATGGAACAATATATATAAATATACAATAAAAAATGAAAAAGAATAGAAAATATATAAAAACAAGTCCTAACTGAGGGGCGGGGTTATTACCTATGGCAAACTCTTCCACCCAACCCTTTTGTCTCTCTGCATTGAGACAATCTTCAGCGGAGATACCATCCAGCTGTAGCTGTTGTGGTGCCTGTTATATTTTTTAGTCACTCACATATGGTTTTTATGAATCTTGATTTCTTTGCACCATGGGCCATTGCACAAAGAAGCACTAATTCTACTAATAAAATTGGAGATAAATTACAATGCTGAGAATCCACATCAAAATAATGTAGATTTTTCTAAAATGTATCCCTGCAAAATGTAGATTTTTCTATACAGGGTGTCCCGTATACAGATGCAAATATTTTGAGGGTAGGTTCAGCCCACCGTGGACTATCATATGAGCGAAACTTGCAGTGGGGCATTTTGCTTGGTTAAAGAGTTATGGCCAAATCCCTGTTTTCCCTCAGGTCTAAGAGGTCACTTGGATCGATGCACGTTTTTAAAGAAATGATAGCCAGTAAGTAATTTTTGACTTCATGTATGGATAGTCATGCATATTTCCTTGAAATACAGTTGGTTGCATAAAAAAATATTGAAAGACCAGAGAGATATTTAATCATAAGTTCAATACTTTTCTAAAATTTGATTTTTCCCTGTTTTCCCTTTCGTGAATTTAGAGTACTTCTACAATTGCAATTCTGCGTATCACTAGTTAAAAAAATACCCTATTATGTTTAGTTTTTAAAAAGAAAGCTCATTTATATTACTTTAAAGATCAGGAACGCAGTACACACAAAGCTCCCAAAAAACACTTCTGAATCATCATGGAAAATTCAAAGTTGGCTGAATTTTAACAGCATTGGCGCGTAATTTGAGGTATAAATACACTGCTCTGGGATGTTTAACAGAGGGAAATTGATCATTCACAGTGGTCGGTCGGTGTGAACTTTTATGTGAATGGGGTTACGGAATCACAGGGTTATCATGAGGAAAAATGAGAGAGGCTGCAACGAAAGCAGCAACCAGTGGTGTAATTATGGAAAAAGAATACACATGGAGAAAGACTCTGCGCTACCAACAAAAATTATGATTTTATTTTTAGAAGTAAAATTAAAAATATCATTTTTGTGTTTATCACAATCATGATATCAAAAACATAACAAATAGTCCCAAAAAAATTAACCTTGGGTAAAACTCGAACATCAAACCTTAAGGTTACTATTATTATTAATACTTTATTTTTATTTTATAAACAATTGGACCAAGCTTTATTTACATTTTTTTTTTACAATGACCATGGTAACAATTTATGAAATAAATATAAACAAAGACTGATCAAGGGTGGTGATACAGTGATACATGTTTGTAGTTTATTGATAAACTACAAAACATGATACATTCTGCAACACAGGACATGAAATGAAAAGAACCCAAAAGAATATGTAGCGAACCAAGGGCGAGGTTTAAAGCTTGTGGCTTTCTCTTCCACCGAACAAATTGATCGCCTTGTTATTACTATTAGATTTGATTGATATATGTAGTTGGTTAATAGAACTAATTGTACTCGGAAAATTTTCATTTATAACTTGCAGTTGGCACAAAAATAGTCACACAGACCGCTTCAGGCATCGAGTGTTCTTCAAAATGCAATAGCGCCCAGATTCAAAATTTGAAAGATGTGTTTCTTTCCTTCTGGTGCCGTTTGATAAGGCGTATCTCATTCGTTCCTTCACGCGTCTGAAAGAACTTTGTATTTATTGAAACAAAATAGCAAAGGGTATTTTTTACCTAGTGATACGCAGAATTGCAATTGTAGAAGTACTCTAAATTCACGAAAGGAAAACAGGGAAAAATCGAATTTTAGAAAAATATTGAACTTATGATTAAATATCTCTCTGGTCTTTCAATATTTTTTCATGCAACCAACTGCATTTCAAGGGAAATATGCATGACTATCCATACATGAAGTCAAAAATTACTTACTGGCTACCATTTCTTTAAAAACGTCCATCGATCTAAGTGACCTCTAGACCTGTGGGAAAAACAGGGATTTGGCCATAACTCTTTAACGAAGCAAAATGCCCCACTGCAAGTTTCGCTCATATGATAGTCCACGTGGGCTGAACCTACCCTCAAAATATTTGCATCTGTATACGGGACACCCTGTATAATTTATATATATCTTCAGGAACATTTTTTAGACTGTATTAATTACAAACGGGCTGTCGCCCTCTTTGAGGGCCGAGGCATGGCCATGAAAGCAAAAAATCCTTTTTCGCCAATGGCAGGTGTTGTAGTGGGAGTTTCGAAAAATCCCGTCTTATTGCACATCTAGACTATAAGACAAAGCTACCAACCAAATTTCAGCTTCCTAGGACTTACGGTTTGGGCTGTAGAGCAATGATCAGTCAGTGAGTGGTCAGTGACTTTGACATTTATATATTAAGATTAACAAGGATATTATTGATCAGATTGCCCTTTGATGCACAAGGTTTGGCAATTGATTTAAATAGTAAGGTGTTGTACACAAAAGGTGAAGTGACTGAGAATTTTCTATTAGCAAATTTGAAGCACAGTGTACCATGATGTACTATCAGTCTAGCTGGGGGATGTTAAACAGGGAGAAGACTAGTATCTTGCTTGAGGACTATAAACAGAGAACTGACTAGCCAACCCTTTCAAGCCAGGCTAGCTTGCAGTTCCTACCTATAGGTTTTTGTAAAGAAAAAGTCCAAGTCTACAAGATGGTTGATCAGATCACACATAGAATTATGTGGTTAAGAACTAGCAAACTTTGAAATGATACTATCATTCCCCCCTTCATCTGTATCAAAGCGGGCCGAAGTGCCAGCATCACGAAGTCTTCACCTCGCTGGACGTTGCTTAACTTTGGTGATCCTACGAGTAGGTACTGGTGTATTTGTCTTCTTTTAATGATTTTTTTTCTCAAATTTCCCGCTTTAGAATAAATATTCTTCTCTGTATTACTCCTGGAAAAAAAAATATAAGCAATAAGCATTACATTTCTTTCTCGCCAAAATGCATTCAACCTTCCTGTTACGCAATGCGCTAAACACTTTACACGATTAACGAGTTAAAAACAATACTTTCTATACATAAATATACTTTTTAGGTAATGAATAGTGGGCAGTAAGCTTTACATTTCGCTAGCCTTCTTTACTCTACACGTATAAATAAAAATATTCATAGAACAATTCATTAATGTGATAGCTATGATTTAGGTTGGGAGAAGGCAACTTGAGGTGGGAATCAAGCCGAGATTGACCAAATCTTTTTTGTCTAATAGCCAAAATAATATATACCTACTAAAAGTAATACAATTCAAAATTTTACTATCTGAGTGGCTGTGGCTCATGACCTGCACCATGAAAACAGGAGAAAACATATTTTTAAGAAAGCAACAATTATCATCTTTGGAAGATTTAAGTAGAGACAGCTGTTATTTATGTTATTATTTTTATGTCACAAGATGTAGTGGGTAACATCGACATTACGAGAACTATTGCTAATATCTCCAACCAACCGTCATATTTATTCAAGCAATCAATCTCGTAATGCCGCCACTGATTGTTGTGGACTTGTCCTCACGAGACTATTTCTAGTCTCTAGGGTGGACAGAGTAGGTACAGGGCCGAAAATGTTTTAACCCGAGTCACCTGGAGTGCAAGCCGAGCATGCTATTTTGGCCAAGGTGACTATTTAGGTAGCAATTATATTGCTGAGTCTTTCAATTTGTATGGAAGATCGACATATGTACGAAACAGTTGATTGTTAGAGGTCTCGTGACCAACCCCTCGACAAAACCAACCCTATTATTTTGTTATGATAACTTTATCTCAAAGATAAGAGCACTCCGCTTAACATGTGGTAGGTCCCGGGTTTGATCCCAGAATCTACAAAAAAATTGTATTCATAATAACTAGGTACTTTTTTGCATAAGAGACCATCCGATCCACTCGTCAACAGCACATAAATTAAATACAATATTCGATTTATTCTGCAAAAATGAGACTGAAGAGTCCCTTTACTCTCACAGTCTAAAGGGAAGTATTGTGTCTCTTCTCGTCCATCAGTCGGGAGGCATACCTACTATGGAGTGGTCAGGCTACAACATAGACCTCAAACGTATGCAGTCAGGAGCTACTCTTCTCACTCTTTATAGCAATGAAATAAAAAAAAAATACGCTGGGGAAACTTTCAAAGCAACCTGTAGCGTTCGGCCACTCAAGCCAGAATGCAACTGATCTAATCAGTGATGGAGAAAGGCTTGCGATTTTGAGAAAACAATAGGTAGTAATCATAAAATCAATCACGGAGCAAGGTCGCAGGTTGCTTTGGAAGTTGCCTCAGTGTAAATGCTTTTTAATAATCTTAACATTGAAGGCTGGTTTCACCAGCGTCAGTTGAATGCACCAGTTCTCGTAGGAGCACCGAAGTTAAGCAACACCTAGCGAGGTGAAGACTTCGTGATACTAGCATTCCGGCCCAATCCAGGCTGGGTGAGCTTAATGAGGGTAGCAGTTTGTAAGTTTCCAGCGAATGGAAGTACTCTTATACAGGGTGAGTTATTTTAACTCTTTGACTGCCAGAGCTAATCTTGACATGTTTCCTACCCGGCCAAACCAAATACGTGTACACTTCCCCTAAGTGTACTGGCACAACTCGAGTTGTGCCATGGCCGGGTGGGAAAGTGTACTGGCACAACTCGAGTTGTGCCATGGCAGTCAAAGAGTTAAGTTATGCAGTGATTTCCTTGGCCTCTGTTAGTATTCCTGAAATTGTATTCAGAGAGCATTTTCATTGCTCATGGTGACATCAAACTGATCAATCCAGAAAATCTCTGAATAAAACTACACTGAGAAAAATAAATGAACTTTTCCAGTTTGAAGAATTTGTGTGTTTTGGCAAAAAATTCTACACTTCCTTTCATCAAAAACTTCACTACTCAAATTTCCAATGACTAATAACACAGGCATCGACCGGCGAATTGGTATCAGGACATTCTATTTTCATCAATAAAATTGATAGTATTGTAGAGAAAAAGAAATGAAAAACAGAAAAGTGAAGAAAAAAATATCACAAAAAGTAAACAAAATAACAATAAAGGTAGAAATCGCGAAGGACAATATGTAAAATATTGATAAACTACACATTTTAACAGTTTGAGAAACCCTGGCGGCCATCTTTCTTTTTGATCCAATGGTATTTGCCCCAAAGATCCTCACTCCTCAACACGCTATGCTCAATCAAAAAGGCCCTAAAAATTTTTCAACACAGTGTTGCCAATTGTGTTATCAAGAAAGCTTGATGCACGGCCCTATTTCAAAGCCCTCAAAAAATCACTTCGTGACATAAAAAAGGGCCGTTAAGTTTGATCCACATAATCGTGAAGCAAGTTTAACAGTATTTCGGCAATGGCATTATGAATGTTTCTCTTAAGGTAAATCAGAAATCGTTGCGATCGACCTAAATTAACCCCACAGGAACAAGCCTCACATAGGGAGAGCTCACTGGCACCGGCCAAGGAAAATCACTTCTGAGAGAAAGTGCCGACAAAAATTATTGTGTCTTATTATTGTGTATTATTTTATTATTGTCACTTCTCGCCCATCAGAGGGGAGGCATACTACGGGATGGGCATTGGGCAGGCTACAACATAGACCACAAGGCTTACAGTAGGTCCTGTTTCATGCATGGCTACGAAATAAATAAAAAAAGGCTGTGAATAAACTTGTGAAGCACTCATCTTTAAAAAAAAAAAACTCTTGCACAAACAGCGAGTCTGTGTGGATGAAATTGAAGTTCTTTGTGAATGATTTGTCTCACAGTTATGCCAGAGAGTCATAATATGTTTGAGAGCAAAATGATAAAAATGTTTGCGAGCAAAATTTACGGTTCTATTTACTCAAACTTTTCTAAAGTCTTGGTGGGGTTCTCAGCTCTAATCTGCGTTTAAAGAGGGTGTCATTCTCCTGAAATAACTAAATAACCAAATTTCGTCCGGGGATCGGACTGCGAAGAAATTATTTAAACGCGCTCGAAAGGCACGTTGAGAGGTGACAATGGAGCTGACAATACTGAAGTACTTCTTAGCGGCGAACGCGCGAAACTATCTCATACAAAACATGGTCGAGACTGTTTGTAGGGGCTACAAGATTTGATGTGTACCGTACCCTCTCATTACTAGGCTTCCAGTCCTACCCCCACTTAGGAAAAGCTGTTTTGCTTCTTTATTGTTTAGGGCGTTCTTCACACCTGGGACAAGGTATTTGATTTTCTATTACCTGTAAGTTAAGGAAAGATACTGTAAGGTATTGTTTTCGGTCCGTTTTTCCAAAATTGATTTAACTGCAGTACAAGCGTGTACAACGTGAAAACGGACATTTTACGATTTCAGATAATGTTCCAACAGCTCCTGACTTCTTATTGTGGAGCTACTACCTGAACGAGAAAATCTACCAAAAACACATTCGAGCAGAGATTGCAAGAATTACACCAAGGACAGTTTAAAAAAGTAAAGACATGAAAAATGTTATAAACATAAATTGATAAATGTTGGCATGATGGGACTACCTGTCTTGCGCTGACTGTCTAAATAAAGCACTAATTATATTTATAAAATGATTTCTAGTGTAGACTACAAGACCGACATAGTTTTCCACACCCTACGTAAAAAAATCCGTATAAAATATACTGTCTATTGCAATTAATTTTAATGTTTTCAGTCGTTTTGATCAAAAGTTATTAAATATTTACATAGAAAAGGTACTTTTTGACCACCCTTACCCTTTTCAAAAATTCCACCCCGGGAGCCATGGCACAGGGGATAACGCGATGCGCTTCGCTTTGGGATCCCTGAGGTCGATTCCGCCCTATGAATTTTTTCAAAATATTTTTTGAGAGGATTTTATTACTTTTGGTGACATTTTTTATTTTTTCCCCCTCTTTATACTGCCTGATTTTCATTTTAGAAATAGAAATTTGTTTGATATTGGTTCACACCAGTTTATTTTCCATGGTTTTATTGAAAAAATGTGAGATGAAGGTAAAAGCTATTTTTTAGTTTTCGAGGTTTCTGTCCAACTACAAAATGTGAGATTTTCATGACTCCAAAAAGAAAATAAAAACTCTTTTTTTCTTTAAAATAAAAATATATTTTCTGCTAATAGAAGTAAGTATGTTTAATATCATAAGAAATATTTGTTATCAAATTATTACTTAAACTAATTATTTATTCAATTTATGCATGAAATAAAGGTTATTTTCCATTCACAATATTACAAAATGTCCAATTATTATCAGTTCAAACATTACGTATAATCTAAAATATATAATGCTAACTTTAAGGCACACATTTAATTGAAATGAAGCACGTATAAACTGTGTATTGTGATTTTGATTAATGTAACATAATGCCAGAAGCAACTTAAAAATTTTTCACTTGAGCTTATAATAGTCATAAGGCATATTAAAAAATTGCCAACATAACTGGTTTTCCGATTTAACAACCAGAGTTATTAAATTATTGGTTGTAAATCATAAAATAATACACAGAGGACGGATGGACACATACAATAAAATGGACGAACATCAAACTAAAAGACAAAAAACTAATATGTAATTATTAAGTTATATTCTGTATGGTCTTCTTGGAATTGTTGAAAAACTTACATTAACAGAACTCAGTTAATAAATATAAAACAATAAAAGAAAGTGTAAGACACATAATTAATTTCTACTGACTATTCATCTAAATAACAATAATGTAATTGATGAGTTTACGAAACAAGGTTTCTATAGTTAATATGAACGACACACTATAGCGTTAATTCTAATAAGGCACGGACTACAAAACTATCAAACTCAAACACATAGAAAATTCTGAGATTTCAAAGCACAGGATTGAATATTAAACAATTCAAAAAAGTGGTTTAAATAATAATCGCAATTGTCTCTTTAGCCAAATTGTTTTTACCCTTTTCAAAGGAGCTTTTCAAAATAACTTACATACAAATAGCCCTGTATTTTTAGATTTATAAAAGACAAGGGGGATAAAATTAAAAATGGAGTTCTACAAAATATAATAATAAAAAAATAGTATGCTAAATTGTTAAATATAATTTAAAACAAACCAACAAAAAATTAAATTTAACGACGC
This sequence comes from Bactericera cockerelli, assembly GCA_024516035.1. Taxonomy (NCBI): domain Eukaryota; kingdom Metazoa; phylum Arthropoda; class Insecta; order Hemiptera; family Triozidae; genus Bactericera; species Bactericera cockerelli. Next base: position 22,355,640 of record CM044959.1, on the reverse strand, counting down.
AATTCATGTTTGTAATATTACACAAGTCAAAATTAGTGTTGTTACTGCGAAATACATTAACATTCACACTCAATAATATTCACATGTCACAATAGTTTTTTATGAGATTTCCTGGGCTCAGCCAATATATTTAAAACAATAGATGTACCAAAAATTATTCTTATGATAGGTACCATAAACTATGTGAACTACATTTTTATATTTATATAAAGCTCAGTCAACATAAAGTCTAGTTAACACAATTAGATAGCTCTAATAATGCCCAGTATTTCTACAAAATAATTACGTAAAAAACATAAATTTCTCTGTCAACAAAAAATAACCAGTGCATAATCTACAAAAAATATTTCAACTTTGCAAAACATTACCCTATTCCATTATTAAACTGATGTGAACATCACGCAACAATCCTTATCCCTCGAAAATAAGTCAAATTCCACCACTGTTCAGTACATCTGTGACTTTCTTAAAATTAAATTTTGGTGACAGCAGTTCAATAAATGATAAAGGGTTGTAAACTCTCATACATTTCTCGATATCGCTAAATGTGTAACCAGGCCACATAATCAGTCGATATACGCCACTGATAACTCAACAGTAACAGTCGGTGAAAAATTAACATCAAATTCGTATTCAGCACATCAAAAACATTAGTGTGATAAATTTTTTTTCTTTCTATGGGATGAGGAAAAATAAAAAAAGAAGCATTTTCGGTTAGAAATAAAATCATTTGAAAAAGTTACTATCGATCAAAAGTTTAAATATAATATATATCTCTATATATAAAACAGAAAAAAGGACTACCTACCTACCTACCTACCTATGTTTGTTTGTTTGTTTGTCCGGAGTTGTTTAGCCAAAACGGTAAGAGATAGCGAAAAATGTCTCAGAATTGACCCCCCCAAAACCATTATCGCTTTGTCCAGAAAAATTATAAAAAGTTCAAAAAGGCATTGCTGTCCAGCAGTACGGCCATGCCTTAGTAAATTTGAAATTTAGTCCGTTGCAAAGCACGGGCAAACGGCTAGTTATGTATATTTATAATACTCACTCTTTTTAAGTTTAGATAAAAATATAAATATAACGACTATATCTTTTCGCTCTGAAGAAGTACACATCATCAGGGAACATAAAACATATCAACACACAAAACTTCAACACGTAAATTTTAAAAGGCACCCATTGTTATTTAAAATTATGGCGGGCATTGTATGACATAATAAATATAAACGATCTCTTATGAATTTAGATATAAGGCATGAATAAGTCTTTTCACAAAGTTTTCAGATTAAATAGAAATTGTTAAATTAGTTCTAAGGACCCGTTTCAAAATGTTTTTCAAAAAAATCGCTAGATATTTTGGATATACTCGTACATATTTTAAGTAGAAAACAGCATTATAATAATCAATTTGACTAATATAAAGAACTCAGTTTCAAAAAGGATTTGTGTTTTGATTCCATTTTACACTGTGTTTTATTACAAACATTTAATTTTTAAAGTTACTTCATAAAGATATTAAAAAAATAAAATAAATCTTTAAAATAATTTTCATTTGTCACTAGAAGTTGCTAGAAACGGGACCCTATGTTAGTTCAAAGGCTCATCCCCACCGATGTCAACAATTTTGCATGCAGTGTGCGCATGTTCAAAATTAGGGAGGTGACACAGTCTGCGTTGATCAAAATCGTTGGACAAAACCAGTGGGGACGCGCCTAAGGGATTCAACATTTTACAAATTGATGGCCAGAATTCACAAAATATAAATTTCCTGATAGTAGTTATTGTTTTGTAGTTATTTAGTTGAGATTGTGAACAGGGCTTTTAAAATTTTCTTTACCAATTATTTTCCTCTTGTAACATGATAATTTTTACAAACTAAAAAAGGAAGACCATTCGAGAAAATAGAAAACCCAAAGAAAGCTTTTAAAGATTTAAACAAAATTTATTTTCACGATGAATAACGACTAGGCAAATTATTAATAGTAACTTTTATTTCAAGTATCTTCGATCTTTATTAGTGAACACTATAATGCTAATGTAAAGAAGACTGTTAACGGGCTTTAGAGCACCTAGAGAAAACACGCCTTAGAATCGTGGCTCACATTCCCATATTAAAAAATTGGGGAAATTTGGAGGGTTAAGAAGTAAAGACTTTTTCATGTACTGTTCTTGTCTTCCGTAATAAAAATCAAAGAGCATCTCTTATTAAGACCTACTCTTTTTTCCTAACAAACCCAAACTTTCGTCGTTTAGAATGGAAATCATCAAGGAGATTACGTAATCGTACATTCAATAAATAGAGAGAGCCTATGTAAAAAAAATACATAGATTGCCATCTTGTGTTTAAACAAATTACCACTTCAAATAATTAAGAAACGTGGACTTTGTTTCTTTCAGAATCTTGGCCAACTTACCTATTTTAGTTCAATGAACGATTCACAGATGAAACAGTACGCTCTCCATTTACCTCAAGTATACAAGACGCTCCTTGCTCCCACCTCTCATCTCCTGTACTTCTTGGGCGAAACTATCTTCTCCTCGCGCGCCTGCTCAGCTTCCGTCACAAACACCTTGGTCATCACAATGTCCCCGGTTGAAACGGTTTGCACACCGGTTTCCACGCGTGGTGGTGACTCGTTGTGCAGAGGAGAGTCCGCTGCACGATGCACCGGTGAGTCATGCGGAGTCGCGGTGACGTGGGAGGCGGTGGCAGCGGTGAGGATGCGTTCTATCCGCTCGATGCGGTCCAGCTGGTCTAGACGCGCGTCAGACAGGATGTCGTCTAGTAGAAGCATGGAGTCGGTGAGGGACAGGGGCTCCCCGGGAGACAGGATGTCGCCTGGAATCAGTGCCACAGTTATGTCAAGAAGCCTACAGTCTTAACACACAATCCACATGGTTTGTCTCTAAGCCATTATCATGCGGTTACAGTGAACTTGGCGTGGGAAGGCAACTTAGAAAATTTGATACAGGAGCAGGAGGAAGGCAACTTAGAAAAATAGATACAAGAGCAGGAGGCAAGCAACTTGAAAGAGTAGATACAAGAGCAGGAAGAAGGCAACTTAGAAAAGTTGATACAAGGGCAGAAGGAAGGCAACTTAGAAAAGTAGATACAAGAGTAGGAGGAAGACAACTTAGGAAAGTAGATACAAGAGAAACAAGTATAAAAGTAGATACAAGAGCAGGAAGAAGAAGACAACTTAGAAAAGTAAATACAAGAGCAGGAGGGAAGGCAACTTAGAAAAGTAAATACAAGAGCAGGAGGAAGGTAACTTAGAAAAATAGATACAAAAGCAGAAGAAAGGCAACTTAGAAAAGTAGATACAAGAGAAACAAGTAGAAAAATAGATACAAGAGCAGGAAGAAGAAGACAACTTAGAAAAGTAGATACAAGAGAAACAAGTAGAAAAGTAGATACAAGAGAAACAAGTAGAAAAGTAGATACAAGAGCAGGAGGCAAGCAACTTGAAAGAGTAGATACAAGAGCAGGAAGGCAAGCAACTTGAAAGAGTAGATACAAGAGCAGGAGGCAAGCAACTTGAAAGAGTAGATACAAGAGCAGGAGGCAAGCAACTTGAAAGAGTAGATACAAGAGCAGGAGGCAAGCAACTTGAAAGAGTAGATACAAGAGCAGGAGGCAAGCAACTTGAAAGAGTAGATACAAGAGCAGGAGGCAAGCAACATGAAAGAGTAGATACAAGAGCAGGAAGGCAAGCAACATGAAAGAGTAGATACAAGAGCAGGAGGCAAGCAACTTGAAAGAGTAGATACAAGAGCAGGAGGCAAGCAACTTGAAAGAGTAGATACAAGAGCAGGAGGCAAGCAACTTGAAAGAGTAGATACAAGAGCAGGAGGCAAGCAACTTGAAAGAGTAGATACAAGAGCAGGAGGCAAGCAACATGAAAGAGTAGATACAAGAGCAGGAGGCAAGCAACTTGAAAGAGTAGATACAAGAGCAGGAGGCAAGCAACATGAAAGAGTAGATACAAGAGCAGGAGGCAAGCAACTTGAAAGAGTAGATACAAGAGCAGGAGGCAAGCAACATGAAAGAGTAGATACAAGAGCAGGAAGGCAAGCAACATGAAAGAGTAGATACAAGAGCAGGAGGCAAGCAACTTGAAAGAGTAGATACAAGAGCAGGAGGAAAGCAACTTGAAAGAGTAGATACAAGAGCAGGAGGCAAGCAACTTGAAAGAGTAGATACAAGAGCAGGAGGCAAGCAACATGAAAGAGTAGATACAAGAGCAGGAAGGCAACTTACCCGAGCAGGAGCCGGAGTCTGAGGGAGTGGATCGTCCGCTTCCGCTGATGACACTGTCCAGGCTCGGAAGCTCCCCCTCATCCCCTTCCCTGCAATCATTGGAAATAATTAATTGAATTTACTTGTGGGTCAGGACAAGCTATACCTGGTTGGTGATATTAATTTCTGTGTGATGTGTGTGATATAACGTGTGTTTGTTATGATTATAATTGTCTTATTGTGTAAGATTTTGTTATTTATATATATTGAGATATTCCCGTTCAATGAACAAATATAAAAATAACAACGTGCTATTTCTTGAAAACCTGATTCTCTTGAAAAGTAATAAAATAAATGATTCCCTATATTCTTTTGATGTTATGCAAGAAAAACATTCAGTTAATACGAAGAGGTATCAAAGATTTGAAGACTTATTCATTATATCAACAGACAGAAGTGAGGTAATCACTGTAGCATTTATCTTTGATGCTTTGCTCCATGGTATCAATAATGAAGCAAAACACAAACTGATTATAATTTGATTGCTTTATGTCCATTGTTTACATTAAAAGTTAGGTCTCGTATTTTCATGCAAGCGCAGAGCAAATATACAGGTGCAACATTTGTAACATATTATGGCATGACTGCGTACCTACCTGTTCAAGCCTATGTACAAAAGTAGTTGTACATACCTATTCATTGTACAGGTATATACAATTGTAAAATCGTACATACCTGTTCCAGCCTATGTGCAATGGTACAATATTGGTACATACCTGTTTCGGCCTACGTGTAAGCTAAGGGGGCCGCACTATGGTAAAAATATCGAAAAAAGTTCCCAAAATTGGACCGGTTGTCATTCTTTCATTAAAACCCATCGAGTGGGGTATTGAATGAAAGGTCTCGCTGTCCTCTCATGATTGATATGATATTTATAATTCGATAGTAGAATCTGTGTGAGGTTTACAGTTCACAGAACTACTGGTGTGCATACCTGTTCCGACCTTCCAGCTTCTCCAGTTTCCTCGCCACCTTGTAAGAGGCCTTCACCATCTCCTTCTCCTCCTCCGTCAGCTCCAGGTACCTGCGAATGATAGTAATAATTCAATTCAATGTATTTATTTATTGTAATAATAAGACAGATGTTGACCTTACAATGGCTTTATCAACATCCAATTACTTATAATCACATAACAATTAAAAACAAAAAAAAGAGAGAAAGAAGAAAAAAAAAAGCAAAAAAAAGCATAACAATTTATTTTAGGAAGAAAGAAAGATAAAGAAAGAATAATACTCTTTAGTGGAAGGTAACCACCAGGCGAGGTTAATGCTTAAAGCATTTTCTACCACGAACCATCAGAGTCTTATTATGTGGTCACAACGCAATAAATGAGGGAAATTCATGCGTTGGGTGGGATTCGAACAATAGATCCCTATGCTACCAGCATTACCTGACTAGCGCCTTATCCTTAACGTACAAACTAGCGCGAAATGACTCTCTTTCAATATTCTCTTCACATAATATTCTCTCTAACAATTATACAAACTAATATTCTCTCTATTACAAACAATATTCTCTCTATACAACATAATATTTCTCTTTACAAACTATGCTCAATCCAACTCGTTCGGTTCGTAGTCTCAAAGCTTTACACCCCTTGCTAAGATTTTCTTATTAAATTGATTACAGTCGATCTTTGAATACATATGAACGACAACGGAAGGGACTTTGATTTTTTTTTATTTCATTTCAACAGGTTCTCTTATAAAGAGGTCATTTCCCATATAAAACAGGTGAATTGGACCTGGGAATTTTCCCTTTATTCAAGTTCGACTATATAAGATATTCTTAATTAAATTAATTATTTGATTAGTTGATTAAATATGTATTATTAACAAGCTAAAACCTGGCATTTCCCTTATTCTTTGGTTGTCTTTATATTCGTTCGAAATACAGTTGAGTGTTTATGTTAAACAGCTAAACTGGCACTGTGCTGGCTGTGCTGTGTCATATTTGACCCGTATGAAATACATGGAGTACGGGTATGGCAAATCAGCAAGAGGGCGCTAATACTGTGCTGCTTAGAAGTAAACTCTTCATTGAAATTTATTTACATAAATTCAAAGGACTCGATTATTGCCTAGGCTATCTTACTATCCAACTATAGTAGTTAATCTTTTTTTTACTTCCGAGAAATTTCTAATATTAGAAATCGAAGTATTGTGTTCGTTTTGTAAAAAAAAATATTTTTTTGCTCCGATTTCAATTTTTTCATATTCTGGAGTTTCATACTACTGAGTAAATTTGGTTTTGTGTCCGTCTGTCGTCTGTCGCTCTGTCGGTCTGTTAAAACGATTCCTTGTAACGCGCAAATCTCGAAAACTACTCAACGGATTTTGATGAAATTTTGCACACATCTAGGAGACATTCTGTAGATGGTCCCATTTTAAATTCATCGAATTCGTACTAGCGGTTCTGGGTGAAAGAGGCCATGCGCCTGACCACTAACTTTTTACTTAAACGCTTATATCTCGTGAACGGTACACCCGATTTTGATGAAATTTTGTATGTATATGCATATAATTGTTTTACACAGGCTATTTATATTTATTTTTAAATTAATTATAATTTGACTCTGATATTTAAGAAAATCCGAAATTTTGGACAAAAAATTAAAAAAATAAGGACCACGACTTGCCGATACAAATTTTTTTGTAGAATTTAGAATGTAGAAAAAACAATATTCTACCATATAAAACAAATTTGAAGAAAATCGGTTGAGCCGTTTTGGAGATACAAGTAATTTTCTATAAAATCTCAAAATTGGCACGTGTTTACAATGTGAAGCAATCACGAGGAAGTATTGTGTCCATAATTGGCAGTGTTTTTTTTTTTTCATATGACGGCGAAGGAAATCCTCATGGATAAATGGCGATTTCTGCGACAGATGTACAGAGATGAAAAACTCAACCCTGCAAACCCAATACCGAAGCTCGCCAGATAATGTTGGACTCTTACCAACTAAAACCTTTCCGACTATGACTCTTTACATGGGAAATGTCAACTGGAACCACGTGAATATTACTTCAGTTTAAAGGTAGTTACCTGAGGAGGCGGATCTCGCGGTTGCTGAGCACGATGTTCTTGCCGCTGGCGGTGCAAGCCCCCAGCTTGGCCTTGAGGTCCCCCACCTCCGCGTCTATCTTCCGCTGCTTCTTCCTCTGCCGCACCTCCACGGGCTTGATGTGCATGTACACCTGCTCCTCCGACAACTCCACCAGAGGGGTCCGAACTCGGGCTTGATTTGACTGCGGGAGAAAATAATAATAATAATAATGCTTTTTTGTGTTATTATGTCACAATTTTAGTGGGTAGCGCAGAATCATAGGACTTTACCACTTTAATTTACAATATCTTGTATTATTTTTTTGCCTGAGGTTCTGCCACTGGTCGCTGCTTCACATTAAAGCAGCTACTCATTTTTCCTCACGAGGTATGAGTGGACCCCGAACATCCAAGTACAGAGCAGAAAAAATCCTCCCCCGCTGGGAATCGAACCCAGGTCACCATGTGTGTAATGCCTAGCGCGCTAACTCGCTCTACCACAGTAACTACTGGAGAAAATAATAAAATTAGCTCGTTCATACACCCCAGATGGTTGGATTCTATCAAAGGGGACATGGAAACTATTGGTTGGCACAAAAATGAATGGGGAGACCGTGAAATTTAGGGGCAACTCGTTTGGCGAGGCAATCAATTCCGGCTCAAGAAGCCAATGTAGTAAGTAATGAAGTAAGAATATATATTTTATTAAAATTTACAGGTAGAAAATGGATGTCAATTCTTCTGATGGCAATGCTCCCAACACGCTGGCAGCATTACCTCTCTGGATTGTCATGCTTATTTTACACCCCATTTAGAACTAAAAAGTCTCATATTTCTGTCCTGGTACCTCAGTGGTCAATGCGTCAGTCTGGTAATCCAGAGGTCGCGAGTGAACTGGAACATGGCAAGCTATCCTTCCATTTTCGATTTTGACAACATAATAATATTAAGACGATCCGAAACCAGAACGGTCACCAATCCATGTCTTCACCACGCTGGTAGATGTACGTTGCCTAACGTGATCGGATGAGTACTGGGCCTTGTTCCTGAAAGAAAAATTTGCACTCCGCAATCCGCACTAAGCACTCTGCAAAATTCGCGGAGTGCGGAGTTTTTTGGTTCCTGAAAGAATTTTTGTTTACTCTTCAAATAAACTTTGCATTACAAGAGACTCCGCAGAAGCTGTTTACATTTTTCGTTTGTTTTGATTTTTTCTGTTGTTGTGATTTGTTGAAAATCTGAAATTCTTAAAATTCAATGGCGCATTGAATGCACCGATTCTCGTAGTATTACAAAAGTTAAGCTACGTCCAGCGAGATATAATAACTTCATGATGCTATTGTAATTTGAATTTTTTTTGTTGTTGTTTGTTGAAAATATTTGAAATTATTGGCTTCGTGGGCGAATTGAATGCCTCGATTCTCTTAGGATCACTGAAGTAAAATAATGTCCAGCGATGTGAAGACTTTGTGATGCTGGCTTTCAGCCCAAATAAGTGTGGGTGAGGTTCCCAGGCAACCATTTTCAGTTGATGATATGAAGTTGACCATCTCAGCTAGTTGAAAAAATAATCCAATTGAACTAACACTGAATGCACATTGAAATGTGTCTTCACTACTCGAGAGTGAAGACAACATACATACATAATGAAAGAATAGAAAATCAAATATTTGTAAACAATACTTTCTTTTAACAATAAAACACATAAATTCCATCAATAAAACAATTTTCTCATTAAAATAAGTATTTTAACATCTCTAAAGTCGAAATTCTGATAAAAAGAAGAGACCGAGGAGTGAAAACTTTCTCTGCAAAAAAACTCCAAACTTTGCAAAATATTACTCCGCACTCTGCAAAATAAAAGCTTTATGGAACAGAAACACGAAAATTACTCCGCATTACAACTCCTCGAATCGATCCGCAAAAAAACTTCGCAAAAGTGTTTCAGGAACAGAAATTGGATTCGCGGAGTGCAAAGTGCGGAGTGCGGAGTCACTCCGCGCTTTCAGGAACAGGGCCCTGGTGTATCTGACGTATTATCTTATTAGCTGGCTCTTCAAACTATGTAATGCAAACCTCTCATTAAACCAACTCATAAAATGGCCAACTAAATGAACGCCTTTACAATCTAGTTTCACTCTCGAACTATGACACACACAATTTTTCCCTTTCGATTCACGAAAACTAAAATTAACTAAAAAAAAAACTAAATTTGAAGTGAACACAAGCGACAAGCGACTCATTCATCATTCACAATGGTACAGACAATGGCTCGAGGTGACGGGGGGTGTTGTCCCGCCGGCAAGAACAGTAAAAACAAGACTTTCGAAATTGAACTACCCGAGGACTGCGATTCAGGGGAGATGATCCAAAACATCCTCGGGAAGATATCGAGACGCCAAGTCCCTTCTGGACAAGAGAGCTGCTGCGATGAAGAATCAGACGAGAATGTCTGCAGCGATACTGAGTCAGAAGACTGCATGGATCCGAAGCTTCTCAAGGCTAGACAGCGCGACGACCCCAAGTCAATCAAGAAGAAGCTCAAGGCTCAGGCCAAGAAACGGAAGACTCTGAAGAAAGAGTGCCAGAAGAAGGCAAAGGAAATCGTCAAGGACTTCAAACTGAAGGAGAAGAACAGGAGGAGGAAAGAGAAGGACCGTTTGAAGAAGATCAAGAGATACGAGAAGCAAAAGGTATGTGGGTATTGAATTTTTTTTTTACTATCATTTGGACCATCTATGGGTCACGGATATCTTTATTTATTTCATGATACAAAGTAAATTTACAGAGTGATTTACAAATTACAAATGGAAAAGCTACACAATAGAGACAGATTTACAGATATTACAAAATAATACAACTAGATATGTACTAAAAAAATGCCATACCTTACATAGTATTAACTTCTTCAAAACCCAATCAGAAGCTACACCAAATTACAAATTTATAGGTCTCACTTAGTGCAAAAGTACAACTTTTACGTTTAGGAAGTATACAATGTTATAAATACCCCCTAAAAAAGTACAATTTTATTTTTACAATTTTTACTGTATTGAAATAGTTACTGTATTGAATTTTACTGCATTGAAAATAGGGTATTGAAATAGTTTATAACTTCATGTTCATATCATCGACTTTTTTAACAATCTTCATCTCATTATTTCTTTAGTTTTTTTTTTTTTTTAATCACATCTGATTATTCTATGCTGAAAATCGGATGAAATGGAGACAAAGCATTAATGAGGTCAAATACCGACTGAGGCATGCGTGGCCATACTTAAGTGGGTGATTGTAATTATTAAGACCCGAATTAATGAACGTCGCTAAAGCAAATATTGTTACTGTAGTGTTGTTATTTACAATGGTAACAATCACTCACATAAAAATGAAATCAGATACTATAGCAAGTGTCCACCATAGCAACTTTCATTATCACTTTGAGCCCCAGAGCTGGGAGTGAGCACGAGGGACCAAGGCAAAAAATGCGTTTTGCACCCTTCGTACAAATGTTTTTTTATTGTAAAATATTTTGTTTTTTGTCGAGAAAATTCGATAAATTTACGTTTTTCAGCTGTACCTTTTATACTTTACGATTTAACTTCAAAGTAAGGAAGGTCGTGAATACCATATTAGAATACTCCACAGTAAAATTTCGGGTGAAGGTCATATATGGTACTCATGTTCTTTATCAAATGTCAGCTGAGAGTCATATATGGTATTCATGGGCTCAAAGTGTTATTCTGGCCCAAGATTTGCTTGTACCTCAGGCGCGTGATTTCTGTATTTCAGGACAAGGAAGAGAAGAAGTGTCGCAAGGAGAGGAAGAAGTGCGAGAAGAACAAGGAGAAGGTGAGGCGGGCGAAGGAGAAGGAGAAGCTGAGGACGCTCAAGGAGAGGATGAAGATGAAGTGCGACAGTCTGAAGTACGCGCGGGCGTCAGACTGTGGCGACAGCGGCAGCGAGGAGAAGACATGCATGGGCGCCAGCAGTGCCGCCGGCCGGGCCGCCAAGGAGAAGCGAAAACAACGGAAGTCCTGTTGTGGATGAGACGAGTCTGGTGCCTACCACTCAATAAGAAATACATAAACACAACCATTGTTGTTTTATTTTCCTCTTTAACACTTTGAGTCCCAGAGCTGGGATCGGCGAGTGAGCACGAGGGACCACAAATTTCAGAACCCAACACTCATATTGCTCTCAAGGACCACTAGAACCTATTCCCTATGAGAAACACATAGAAACGAATACCATAGAGAGTACTCATGTCTTCAAAGTAAAGGAAGGTCGTGAATACCATACGAGTACTCATGTCTACAGTCAAATTTTGGGTGAGGGTCATATATGGTACTCATGTCCTTTGTGAAATGTCAGCTGAGAGTTATATATGGTATTCATGGGCTCAGTGTTAAAATTAGGAATTTTCTAATTGGCACTGTCGGCTAAGAGTTTAAAAAGGCTTCATTAAACCCGCACGGGGTTAAATCTTGTAGAACAAGGTTATGTTCAAATACTCATTATGCTTGACATAAACAGGAATTTACAAGATTATTCTTGGAGCTGGGCAACTCCACAGTCCCAGCCCACCTGAGCTGATGGTGTAAAAACTGTTTCTTTTTTAATATATTTTATAACACAAAGACTTCATTCAATGAATTTGTGAAGGTGAATGAGCCGCAATGCTGGCTGCATTCCCCCTCTGAATGGCCAGCTTAGACGCTGGATAACATCAAGCACAGAGTTCTTTCTTTTTATCCTGTATAATAATATTGGAAATATTTTTTTTTCTCAATATTTCTTGTAAAGGATAAAAAGACAAACTCTGATTGACATGGTTCTGGGGGCCCTTGTCAATTATCAGCCCCCTAGTAAAAATTCAATAATGGAGTACAATTCAATAAACCACAATGCTGCACTATTGAATTTGGCAACCGTCGAAATGGACGAAGCTACACAATGATGATGATAAAATATAAAGTTTTACAATAAGCTACATTATTGGGATTGGAACTTTTGACAGCCTCAATCTGCTAGGACCAGTAGCTAAGGCACTAACATTTGATTCTAATGAACGCTTGCGATCTTCTTTTACCTACGCTATGCTATCAACTCAATGTGGCTCTGAAATGCTTATTCCTTAGATTCTAAAGCGACATCCTTGTAATTTACTTCGAGAACCAATAGAATATAAAGGAGAGTATTAAATTAAAATATTAATATCGAAGCCATAACGAACTAAACCAAACTCTCAAACGTGCCTTGGATCATGTCATATTCCATCGGTTCTTGAGCCATCAGGTCTATTCAGAAAGACGGCAAAGACCGATTGTATGACATTGGTCCCATGGAAACGGGGGAGGCAAATGGTTTGGGACGCGACATGCGTAGATACCCTAGCCAACAGCAACATCAGTTACTCTCTGAGAGGTCGAGGTGAAACAGCCAACAAGCGGAACTAAAAAAGTGCCTAAAATATAAAGACCTACAAATCTTACGATTTCATTCCCTTCACCGTTGAAACTTTGCTCTTTTGGGCCAAGTGCTTTGGAAATGTTTAACAGCATATCCAAAAACATTGCCTCGGGAAGATGTCCTTGGAGAAGTTTTTTATGTATTGTAAAATATAACCACTCTATAGTAAAAAAAGATACGATTCAGTCCAAGTTTTATAAAAATGAGGCTTTATTCAGAATCATTCTCACTCCAAAATCCCCAAATATCCCTTTTAAACGTGAAACTTCGTTCAAATTCAAATAACCTTATCAGAGTGTGTTTTTTACCCGAACAACCCAATCAGAGTGCAGTTGAAGTGGGTATTAGGGTATTATGAGAGTGAGAAAGCTTTCTGGAACAAGCCAAGGTCTCTACATTAGTATCTGTCAGTATAAACAGAAATCTTCTTCATTCTTTCACTCACTTATTGAGCGTCACATATAGACGCGGCAGGAGGCACGCCAAATCCGACGCGGCGAACACAATCATATCACGTGTCAATGGTCGACGCGCCCAGTAGCGCGGGTCCTTCTTGTAGATGGGCCTGAGTTCTTCCTTGAGAGGGGTGAGAGGCGAGTCGATCATTTCCGCGAGAGTCTTGAGGGAGACGTGTCGCACCTTGTAGACGGGCTTGCCTGTGTCCTGGAACTGAAGCACGGCGTGCGCTACCTGGAAGTGAATTTAGGAAGAATAATTGGAACGTGCACTATTAACTGTAAATCCTGTAAAATAAACGAACAAGTTCAATGAATAGTAGAAGTTACCGATGTCGTTAACCTTTGAAGTAAAATATATATCTATAAAAATTGTTTAAAAAAAAAAGCTACCAAACAGTAATACTGAAATGTTTTGGCCTTCCTGGAAGCTTAGGAGGAAAATCATTTAGACACTCAGAAAAAATGGGGAGTGGGATTTAAACCACTAAAAACCTAGATCTCTCTAGGGGCAGATGATGCACCCGGAACTGTCTAGATAAATATCTTCAGGTAAAAAAAGTTGTGTAAAACTAATAACACTAAATTTTAATATTTATAACCATTTGTTTGTTTCGAAGTAAAATGGCTATTTGGACTACAGTTCGACAAACGTAGAATCTAATCGATTCTCCTCTTTCATATATCTTAATATATAAATGTCAAGACCTCACTGACCATGACATGCTGATCATGCTACAGCCAACGTAGTCAGAAGGAAATTTTGGTAGTACTTTTTATATCAGATGTGATAAACGGATTTTCGAATCCACTAACACTATTGCGAAAAAGGATTTTTGCTTTACCATGTCGGCCAAAGGGGGACAGCCGCTAGTTATTTATAAACCTATGGAGAGACAACGGTATTGGGAATACTCGGCTCACTACCTATTTCACAGTTCTAGGTCTCATGTACAAAAAGTCATAGAAGTTTTTCTTGAATTAAAAAATAATAAACAATAATCTAGCTTTCGACAAAAAAGGTTTAATAATGTCAATTTGGTGGTCTTGAGAAGAGCTAACAGTCTCCTTTATATGAGACAGAGTAGTTATATGTATGTATATTTCTTATAATACGATTATTATTTACAGTTAGTAGTTCTTTAATTATTCCATAATATTCATTATCAAACACGAGAAATAGTTGCTCGCGTCTATTTCACTACCCCAGGCTATAGTTGGAATAAGTGATGTTATTTTACAGGAAATACTAATATGTATGAGAATGTAAGTAACAAGTCATGGTAGATCAGCCAACATTCCCAGCCGAGTGAAGCATGCACTCATGAACCGTATCATGTCACTTATATCAACAATACGTCTATGATGTCACCTGTGTTTTCATTGCCAATGACAAAAACTACTTGAACTCAATGAAGCAAATAATAAAGATAGACGATTGTCTTGAAGTCGGGCGAAAATTTGCAGAGGTGTACGATAAGCACAGACACTTTTCATGCATTACAGTCTGTCCCGGTAGCTCAGTGAATCCAGAGATTCCAGAGTTCGTGGGTTCGAAACCCAGCCGGGACATGACAAGTTATCCTCCATTTGGATTTAATACCACATAATAATATGTCTTGGGCTTACTGCTGGAATAATGGGGCTTTAATAGTCTTAATCGGGCAGTATAAATAAGGCGATATTATTAATTATTACATTTGTTCAAACTGAGTGCTAGGTGGCTTTCTCACAAACTATCGACAAACCATATCCTCAAAAATGTTGTCCAACTTTTGAACAAGAGTGCAAAGATAGCAAGGTTTCAGATATGAAATTCTGGCATTCTCTGGCTCTTACGGCCTGGCCTCTGTCATACGAAGTCGTAACGGACGTTATACTAAGCTTGTGTGCCTCATTTTCTTCTTGTTATTTTAACAATTTTTATAGTTAGTGCCTCATTAAATATGTACTTGAATAGACAAGAATCTTTGAAAGCTAGTTTGAAAAGGAGTGATCGGTACGAACGACCTGTTGTAACGTGTTAAAGTGAAAAAAAAAAAAATGAAAAACAAGCTCGAAAGTAGAAGTGTTGTCAGTTTTGTAGCGGTAAAAATAAAAATAAATGAATCCTTACAAGTAAAAGCTGATATAATTATTCATGAATGATTTTATTTAGGTCTACGTAGAGGTATCAATATGAAAAAGAGTCCTGTGCTATGATAATTAAGATACTGGTCGAGTGAGTTAGCGCCATAGGCATTGCACCTGGTTTCTATCCCAGCGGGGCAGGAATTTTTCTACTTGGATGTTCGGGGACCACTCATACTTTGTGAGGACAAATAAGTACCTGCTTTGATGTGAGCAGCGACTAGTGGCGGAATTATGGGCAAAACAAGATATTGTTATTAAGCTGTAAAAAATCGCATGATTCTGTGCTACCCACCTAAATTGTAACACAAAGAAAAAGATTATTATAATATACAGGGTGTCCATAAAGTCCCACCCACCCCCCGTATCTCAAGAACGGCTGAAAATATAGAAAAGCGCAAAAACCCTATTCCTTAACATTTTAGGATATAAAGTTTAAGCAAAGGAATTTTCCTACAATGCCCCAGTCGGCTGGGAACGGACTAGCTTTAAAATCTTGAATGGAATGGTAAGTCGTGTGGCATATTGTTTTAAAGGTCTCATTGAGAGAAGAAGTTCATTGCAACAAATTTCAGTGAGCTATGGCATACCGTTCTCGAGATATAGGGTTGGCCGTCATGGCTAATATCCCTATTTTCTGACCTAGAACTCGCGAACCGTCAATTTCAGAAGAATAAATTTTGTGTGATGTTAACTCTTTTTAACCTTTCGAACAAGGTATAACTCGATCTATTCTGTTGATGTTAGTTTTTGGTCGGTTTCGTCAGTCAGCCAGACGGCCAGCCGGCAAAAATTTTAACTAAAAAAACAATAGAGTTTTACCTTGTTTGAAAAGTCTCGATAAAAGGAGTTAACATCAACAAAATTTATCCTTCTGAAACTTACGGTTGACGATTTATAGATCAGAACATAGAGATATTCGCCAGAACGGCCGACCGTGAATCTCGAGAACGGTATGTCGTAGTTCACTGAATTTTTTTACAATGAACTTTTCTCAATGAGACCTTTAAAACAACATCCAATAGGATATACCATTCAATTTAAGATTTTAAAGGTGGTCCGTCCCCAGCCTGACTGGGGCAATTAGAAGTCAAAATTTTTTAGCTGCTTTTTGCCGTTTTCTATATTTCAGCCGTTCTTCAGATACGGAGGGTGGGTTGGGACTTTGTGGACACCCTGTATATTATGTACTATAGTACTATACAAAGTAGGTAGGTATTATGTACAGAACTATTACCTACCTAATAGTATACCCTACCTAATAGTATCAGTCAGTGCAATCTGTTGCCTGAGGAAATTGAATGGCATACCAATCATTATAAGTCAAACAGCATCTGGATCAGGACTGAAAGGAATTTGTCTCCAGGAAATATTGCCACTACAGATAGACTTGCACACCTACATACTACATAAATATGTACATAGGGCTATCACATCAATCTCAGTGTCTTCATTTACATGAACAAGGTCTAGCATTGGGAAGGGTGTTGCCTATGAGTGTTTCAAAGTTGTGTGGGCAGCTCGGAATGAAGAGATTGTCTCTATTGTTTCAGGAATAATACACTAAGTTCCTGTTAGGTCTACCAGCCGAACTCTGCCTTTTCAACTGGAGGTCTGGTCCGAATTACATATTATGTATATTATTAAATTTGTCAGCCTCCGTGGCGTAACGGTTGTGACTACTGCCCGTAGTCCAGAGATCCTGAGTTCGATTCCCGGTTGGAACAAACAAACAAAATTCTGTTCCCTCCGAACATGTGAGGCTGGCAATTCCGGCCCTACCCAGGCTGGGTGAGGTTAATGTGGGTAAAACCCCGTTCTGTCTACCTCAAGTCAGGACGTTAAAACCAAATAGAATCAATGGACATGAAAGGAGCCTAGACATTGGATCTGGGCGTCCATATAATCCTCTCACCACCGTGATTTAGGTATGTAATGCAAGTACATCTTTTTACAAATTACATCATTTTTGGAAAGTCTTCAAGAGCCTATGCCGTTACTGATATCTTGAGTCTCTTTTTATTGTTTCTACGAGTTTTCATTGTATAATATTATTATAAAGATAAAAATTCGAGAGCGGACAACTTAAACTTTAAAAATTCAAGCATAGCCAGCGTCAATGGCACATTGAATGCATCAGTTCTCTTTTTGTCACTGAAGTTAAACAAAGACCAGCATAGTTATGACTTGAATGAGTGATCATTCATATTAAAATAATCGTGAAGCTGGGTAATAATAATAATATCGCCTTATTTATACTGCCCGATAAGGACTATTAAAGTCCCATTATTCCAGCAGTAAGCCCAAGACATATTATTATGTGGTAAAAATCCCAAATGGGAGGATAACTTGTCATGTCCCGGCTGGGTTTCGAATCCACGACCTCTGGAACCTGTGGATTCACAGAGTTACCGGGACAGACAAGGTTAATTTAGGTAGTAGGTTTATAAGTTCCCTACGAATGGAAGGTAAAATCCCCGTCGTGATATGACTTTGTAGTTCAAAGAAACAAAACAAAAGGATTCAAACAGCAACCTTTGGATTTAGAACCAGTAGGTCTGATAGTTCTCATCTGTTGACATCAGTCTTGGCCATGAAACTTCGCTCGCAGTTATTGAACGTTTAATTGCGTAGAATCCTGGGTACTATACTACTATTAGGAATACATTGCACTTACCACTCACTTGTTAAGTTACAACTAGGTCGAATACTAAATGATAACACTTGTGCTTTATGTTTATTCATTATTGTGAACAAGTGTTATTAGGATGTGTCTTAACATTACTTGAGTTTAGTCGTTCAGTGCATGTCGGCGCAAACTGAAATTCATGACACATTGTTTCAGATAGGTACATACACAATAATATGTGTATGTGGAACTTGTGTTTCTACGAGCCTAATCATGAACACATAATATCTATATTATATTATTTACTTGGGCCTAATACGTAGGTAGACTTGCCTGTATGCCTGTTTGTTTATTTAAGATACGACCTTGGAGTTTCATTAGCTGTTAAATTATGCGGACTTCTCTGATTAATACAAGTCTTCCTGTGCAATCCCACTGCGCTATTGCACTAGAGCTTTGTGTTGATATTGACTGAGTAGACTTACTGACCAAGCCTATACCTACAGGTGAGGTGGTACAAATCTAGCCATTTTCATTTTATCCTCCAAAGATGGAGATGGAGAATTTCTAGCTTTTGGTTTTGGTGTAGGGCTGTCGGCTACGAAAGCTCTTTGTCACTGCGACCTTAAATAGATCTTTTGTGACATGGCCTTGCTACTCAAAAAAAGAGACTTAAGCATTTATATGTAGCTTATTTAAGATTCTTTTAGGACTGTTTTCTTTGACTTTTTCAGGGTTTAGGTTTTCAAATCAGTCTTGAGAAGTGTTGCAGTCGAGTGTGAGAGTCTGCTCCACATTAACAGAAAATGTGTTTAGATGTTTCTAGGACCTTTCTACAGAGACGTCATTTGGGTCTTGAGCAATGCCTAATTTCTAGTTTATTTTAAGCATTTCGTTGTGGGCTTCGCAAAGGTATCCAAGCCGTGGCTTGAATTTAATTTTTCAAGATGGGATATTTTCTTCTCCTGATTTCCTGTACAACTTGACACCAAGAAAAACCTATGTGTAAATTTTAGCTTATAAGGTATTGCCATTAAGGAGATCAGCGATCAGTAGGTACCAATGTGAGTGAATTCCACTTTTACAAGTAGGTACATCATAGAGATTTGTACCTAATAACGTCCGGATTATTTGTGCGAATTAAAGATTATAAAACTGAAGTGAGGAAAAGCCATATTTAAAGTAATATGTGTACGATGACCCCGATTAGTTTATAACTCAGGGTTTCAAGCTATATGTATCATTGGCTTTTTTGAACTCGTATATTATTGTTCTCACTTTAGACCGAGAGGGATTGAAACACGCACTCAAGTGTTCTGTTATTTTTTTTTTTTTTTTTTTTTGGAGCGAAACATGATTCAAAATAGTTAATCAGATGTTCCCAACAGAATTGATGATTGTCTAACTTACCTATCATAATAAGAATAGCAAATAAATTATAATCAGCAATCATCCTTGCATATAAAGATAAATTTTGACTATTTTCACATTGTACAGAATATCAAGAGAAAGGATTCACACTAGTATTTGCAAGATAAATTTCTCAAGTCTGAACTCAGCAATATACCTACCTATTAAATACTGGTATTATGCTATCGCATCTCACGCAAGTCTACGGGAGAGATGAAGTCTAAATCCAAGAAAGTAAATTTAATTTGCCTGTGAAACCAGATTATCAATAAATGGTTATCAGTGAATGGTATGGGCGGTTTATCAGTACCTTTCGATCAATATACCTATGAAGTTGCAGGTATTGATATGTAAATACCTAATGTAGCAATGTATAAGGAAGGTTTATGGTAAATTGTACTATGTACAACTGTACATGCATGAACATAGGACTAGATTCAGTATTCCATGTACAATTATTGTAGAAATGTACACATGTATCTATCAGTAAAGTATGGTTGATATATTTTGCTCTATGTTGCTATGATTTAAAACTAGTTTTGTACACAGACTATGCTACTGCCTTACAGGGAATACTTGATCCATTTAGTTTTATAGTACTGGGCAGTTTTGTAACTTTTTTCAACATGGAAAACACTAACACTTTGTTTCTCACTGTCTTTCATAATATTCTTCCATTGAGTAACATGTTTTCATTTTAGCCTAGATTGTCCTAGATCCTTAGATAAAAGATTTGTGAAGAAGCTATTTAAATAAATAAAAAAGTTTAGTTGGAATAGCTTTTCTAGAATATTTTAATCATGTAAAAAATTATTAACTAGTCATCCCAATCCAATCATTTTCTTTACCAAAAAATTGGTCTAGCCATTCAAATAGGAAATGTTTCTTGCATTAATGTTTCTTCCAGAAGGACAGTCCCTGAGAGATTTTTTTTTATATTATATATATAAATTAAATAAAATAAAACATAAATATTATTAGGTATAAATGTCTGATAAAAAAATCTTTATTGCTAACAAAAAATATGACAGCATCTGCCTGTGAAATTTTAATAATTCAATACACATACATAGTACATTAAACTTGTCTACATTAAATTTTTTAACTTTCCACCCTCATAAGATATGAACACAGTGTATATCAAATTATCTATAGTACTACACTGGTTGTATCAACAACACACACATGTATATAATGATTAATTAACTTTTGTCAAACCCTACAAAAGTCAACATAATATATTAGGAGCCCTAGTGATACCTAACATTGGTAATAATTTATCAGGGCATGGTGGAATAAAGAGATTATTGAACTTTGTTAAATAAAACTTCTTTCTAGACTTCAATGAAGGGTGCAAAATTACATCAACAAATAGTGCTAGGTGCCAATGGTATCCAGGATTTGAAGCAAACAATTACTTTCAACATACCATTCACAAACAGTTACTTTCATGTATTAGAAATGTGATCATTCTTAACTTTTACTTTATACTTGAACACATTGAATTTATTGTTTTTCCTTCTTTGTTTTATAAGATGAATTAATGCTATTAAAATTTGAAAATTTATTAAATGAATTAACAGAAAATTATTACTAACTATCATTTAGGTATTTAATTTAAACCTATCTAAAGATGGAAGAAATATGGTCAATATAGGAAGAAAATATGAATTTTTTTATGTAATGTTACTAGGTACCTACTGAGATGTTAGTTCTTACCTGGGTGTCAAAAACATTCCTTAGTGTAATTGAAAACTGCTCAAAAAGAAGAATACTGTCATTTCTACAGTCATGAATCACCTGGAACAAAGATCAAGATGTTAACATTGAGTTTTGAATAAAAGGAAGATTTGGGTTTCCTAATTTTTCTAACTTGGTGGTATTTTAGATGTAATACAAAATGATGTTCCACTAATATTTTCAACTGCCTTCAATTAATAAATCTGGGTGTACCTACTCTTAGTGGGTTTCTGGTAATTTTGATTTGATTCTGGCTACATCAATGATTACCTAAGTAATTGTATATATCTACACAAACAATTATGAAATATTTTTCTCCTTCTTTAACTCAGATATATTACTTCTGTATGAGGTCATTGCACTTACTTTGATAACAGTTTCACTTTCTAAAAGTTTTGATAATCCTCCAGCAGTCACAACTTCTGGACAAGTAATCAGATCAAAGAGATACACTTGTCCTGAGAGCAGTCCTATGGAGAACAAAGTTATCTGCCCTTTGATTCCAGGATTGATGCCTTCACAGTCAAAAGTGACAAGATCACTCCTCATGAGCTCATCTACCACAGAAATGCACTCTTTCACACTGGTTATGACCTTGGTATTTTGAAGCACTTTGGTTTTGAAATTATCACTGTTGCTGGTTGCATGTCCACCATTGGATGTAGGATACCTCTGATCTTTCTCTGTGTTTTGAGCAAGAGTTTTCATGATTAGAGAGTTGAACCTCTGCTTGAATGTTTGATTTTGAGCCAGAGATGCAGGGGGAGAAGAGTGGGTTAAGTCAGGTTTATTTTCTGGAGGAGAGAGGGGAATTTGAGTTAGATTGAAGGCATTATTTTTCAGCACTCTTGCATTGTTATGCTCTGGACTTGAACTATTTGAATGGTGAATGTTATCAACTAGTTTGACAGTGTTTGATTGAACATTGAACACATTTGAATGCATTTTCAAAAATGTCAGAAGGTCTTGTGGGTTTTTAAAGAAAGGTGACCAGGTTTCTTCAGGATAATTGGAACTAACACTGTGAAACAACTGCTCAACTAAAACCAAACCTTTGGATTTGATAGCTTGCTGGAAGTAATCTATCAGTTTATCTTTGGATTCATAATCAATAGATTTCTCCTGAATCTCATGAAAAGGTTTTCTTTCTTTCCCAGCATAAGCAGTCAAAATAATATTGTCATCTGTGATGTGAAATGTTTCAGGGAATCTCATGAGAAATTCTTTGAACTCTCTAATATGTTGTCCAGATATGTGCCTCACTTCAGGAGAGGCCTGAGACCGGTGTCCCAGTAAGCTCTTAATTGGTACTTCAATGTCAGCACCATACTGTATAAGTTTTGATGTGAAGTACTCAACAGCTTCTTTAGCATAATCACGTTTTCCCCCATTTTGTTTAAGGCTACTGTTGTTGGAATTCTTAAGGGCTGCCATCTCATAAGCATCATACACATGATCTCCATCTACCATGAATAATGTTGGGTATTGAGCCAAGAATTTCTTCAATCCTGATTGTGAGCCTCCAGCAATTTGTCTCATTTCTTTGGTGAAACCTTTAGCTCCAAATTGACAACTTAAATCATGAAGGGTTCTTGGACCACCCTTGTCCAGTAATCTTTCATAGAAGAATAATAGGGTGAGATTCCTGACTTTTTCATACTCTGAACTATCCATTGTAGATTTTGGTCAGCAACTAATTAAAAACACTGAATATGTTTTAATGATGGTAGATAAACTACAGGACATTCATTAATGTGTCAAGGGACCATCTATTTATTAATAAACCAGGAAGAGCTCAAGAATCCATTTCTACTCATGTTACCTGATAAACCGAGGTATGGATAGAATTTGACAATTTTCAAGTACTTGACATAATATTAAATATATAGGTATATTCAATACTTCTTTTAAATAATACAAAATGACATTTAGAACTTCACTTAACTTCTAATAGGCAAAGGTACTAAAACACTTTTAACAGAAAGAACTTAACTACTAATTCATAAGGCACTACATTCATTAGATTGCACTTGTCAGAACTTCAAATTTAACTAAGAAGTTTTATAAAATTAATAGTCATTGTGAAATTTACTTAATTTCCACCAAAAAAGTAGAAATAAGTGTAAATTTGAGAAAAAAAATCACGTATTCAACACCATTCTCGAATTTGGTGTAACTTCCACCTCCACCATTTCCACCAAAATATTTTTGGAATTTGAAAAGGATAAACACAGGTGCGGTGAATGGTACGAGCTTTGGCAACCCTGTACAGCTGATAACAAAACTTGAAAATCAAGTATACCAACTGTTTTGATGACGGCAACAAATTAACGGCAACTAGATTTGAATGAATGCAAAGAAATAGTGAAAGACGTCCAGCGAGGTGAAGACTTCGTGATGCTGGCATTCCGGCCCAACCGAGGCTGGGTGAGGTTAATGTGGGTAGCAGGTTTGTGAGTTTCCTGCGAATGGAGGGTAACACCCCCGTCGTGATATGACCATGTAGTTGAAAGCGACGTTAAACCAAAAAAAAAAAAAAAAGTGAAAGCGTTACTGCTTGAGTGCTCACGATAATTCAAGTTTTATCATTTCAGAATTTCAGTTAGATCCAGTAAACTCTAATATTTTGATTGAGTTTACTGGTTTGGATCTAACCAAAAACGTTTTTCTTATAATAGGTAATAACCATAGGGGTAGAATTTAATGCATATCACTAATAACAGCACAATATTAAGCACGAGCAGGATAAATGCAGGATGGATGAACTGGAGAAAAATGTCAGGAGTGTTATGTGACAAGAGAATCAGCGTAAGGAACAAAGGATTCATTTATAAAACAGTAGTGAGACCAGCAATGATGTATGGAGCTGAAACATGGCCAATCAAGAAGAGACAAGAAAATAGAATGAATGTAGCAGAGATGAGAATGTTGAGATGGATGTGTGGTGTCACCAGGATGGATAGGATCAGAAATACAAGAATACGAGGGACAGTGAAAGTGACTGAGATTGCAAAGAAAGTGCAGGAGAGGAGACTTCAATGGTTTGGACATGTGGAAAGAAGAAATGAAGATTATGTTGGAAAGAGAGTGAGAGACATGGAAGTTAGAGGAAAAAGAAATAGAGGAAGACCTAAAATGAGATTCGGGGATAAAGTGGAACAGGACTTAAGAGAGAAAAATTTAAACGTGAACTTGGCACAAAATCGAGAGACATGGAAAAGGCTGTCAAGAAATGTCGACCCCACTTGAGTGGGAAAAGACGTAGAAAAAGAAGAAGATTAAGCACGGCCAAGGCCATTAGCATTAGCCATTTGATTGTGTATAAAGTTGATTGATTTAATTTTTTCACTAGTGACTCTGCACTTGGGTCTCGGTATTTAGAAGAGTTGATAGAAATCATTCACTTCTATGGACCTCCAATGAAATCCCCAACCCCAGGGCACAAATACCCCTTTCAAAATCGTCCCTGAAATTAGCATAAGTTGGTACTACTTATCTTTAATCAACAATCAATTTTTTCTTATTAATAACTTGCTTACTTCACACTGAACTTTTTCACTGAAATTTTCTTTTTCTGAGTCAAAAGTTAGAGGAAAAGCAGTATTTCTCGACTGAACAAATCATATAATTCACTTTCATCAGTTCAGAATGGCAAGTCGATTGCTGAAAGTATCTGCTCCCCTCCAGTTGTACACCAAAAACCATGCACCACTCTTGCAGGTAAGATTGCATAATGATAGTTGAACTCTGTTCAGTAAGTTCCCAAGTTCAATATCACATGAAGGAGAAGGCTGGAATGTTATTGGAAAATTGCAAATTACCTCTTGATCTACATCTTTGAGATTCTTGCTTCATGAAGTCTATTCGAAATCAAAGTTAAAAATGTTACCATTGGATTAATTACACCATGTTTAGGGGAGGTCAATTCTGAAGATATTTTCAACATCTACTTTGCGGTTTTTAAGATAATAAATTTGCAATTGAAGATTCTGAAAAAACAAGAAATTATAGCACAGCTTAATCAGTCTTGAACACATTAGAAAGTGAAATATACCCCAGTTTAGCTGAACATTGCAGTACAAAGCTTGTCATCTAAACTAGACACTATTACCATTGAATCAATCAAGGAATATTTTGAACTAGCTCCAATATTAGATATAGAAAACTATTAGGTCCTAGAACAAGTTGTATCAATTTGATTTTTCAGGTATTGAAAAGATGTCGGGCAACCAAAGCCTCTGTTGCTGAGAAGAGTGTCAATGTTCCTGACACTCAAGTAACAAGCATTGACAATGGTCTGAGAATAGCTACCGAGGATTCTGGTGCTCCCACTGCTACGGTTGGCATCTGGATTGATGCTGGATCCCGGTATGAAAATGATGCCAACAATGGGGTAGCCCACTTCCTGGAGCATATGGCTTTCAAGGTAAAAGATTTGAAATTTTATTCAATGTGAAATCTATGATAGCTCATCAAAGTATCTGTGAAATAACTACAAACTTATTTCAGGCAAAGCATAAAGAGATTTACCATTTGCAATGAGTTACTTCAGAAATCGAAGATTTCCTGTCTATATTGAAATTTATAAAGGAAAACTTATAGAAAACTGTTAATATTTTTAAAATACAATTGAAATCATTGAGAAAAAAAAATCAATGTCAGTGTTATAAATCTTAAGTAAATAATAATTATGAAAAAAATTTACCATGAATTATTACAGGGTACATCTAAAAGATCTCAGACCGATCTGGAGTTGGAAGTTGAAAACATTGGAGCCCACCTGAATGCTTACACATCTCGGGAACAGACAGTGTTCTATGCTAAATGTCTCAAGCAAGATGTTCCCAAGGCAGTGGAAATCTTGGCTGACATCATCCAGAATTCAAAATTAGGTTAGTATGATTTAAATATTTCAATAGGCATAATCTGACCTTATACAGGGGCAACTATGGTGGTAGGTGCATTTTTCTTTCACCAATAGTCACCTTCTAAACATCAGAAAGCATGAATACAGCTTATATCTAATTTCTTTTACTACATATATTTCAAATTATTATTCCCATGACTTCAGCATAACAGCTACTTTAGATACTTATGGTCTGTGTTGTAGTTTTCTTACCTATTCTTAAGATCCTTTCCTCTGATAGTCATAAAGAAATAAAATCAACACAAAGCACCATAAGATATGTGTTATTATTATTATTTTGAATACTTCTAGGGTGTCTCTGGGTTTGAACCAAAGAAAATACTTTTATATATAAATTATATATTTTTCACTTCTCAGGACAACCAGAAATTGAGCGGGAGCGTGGTGTGATTCTGCGGGAAATGCAAGAAGTAGAGACCAACCTGCAAGAAGTGGTTTTTGACCATCTGCATGCTAGTGCCTTCCAAGGCACTCCCCTAGGTAATGCTTGACTCATTACTTTGCATAGCAATTAGACCAGATAAGCTACTACATCCTAGTTACTTGACACTTAATCAAGGACTTAGAATTTTAAGACCAGTTTCCTCACAGTGTTTACTCTTATGAACTAGCTTGTTTGCCTGTAAGCTAGTAAAATCCTAGTAAAACAACCCAGTAAAATCCTAGTCACAGACAACTTAAATTACTGTCTCCATATTATACTAAAGAAGACCAATCTTGCCAGAGTATAATAAATAAAAAACAGACTAGCAAACCTTAACAAGCCAGGCTAGCTTATTGTTTTCCCAAGAGTTTAATGGCTTTTAAAGATGAATTCCAAGTTGTAACAATGGTTGATCACACATACAAATATCTGTTTCTGTACCGGCTAACTAAAGCTGGCTTGAGACCATCACTGCCATCATGCTAGCTAAAAGAACAACAGATGGTATCATTAATATTATAAAGCATCATCAAATAATATAGTACCAATTTTCCAACCTAAGGATTTTTATTTTCCTTGATTTTTGGTTAATTTGACCTTCATTAAATACTTCATGGTCTACAACTGTTTGAAAACTGTAATAAGACTTCTAAACAGTTTTCTCCAGACCATAGTTAATAATGCTTAAAATAACTAGTGTTTTCTGTTAAGTTCTATGATTTAGCCTATTTTTACGTGACCTCTATCTTGTATTCTCATTTCAGGTAATACCATTCTGGGACCCACTCAGAACATCAAGAGTCTCCAGCGGTCAGATCTACTGAACTACGTCCAAGCCTTCTACCAGCCCGCCCGCATGGTTCTAGCAGGTGCTGGGGGTGTGGACCATGACTCATTGGTGAAGCTAGCCAAGGAACATTTCGGCAGTGTGAAGCCAGTCAATGCTGATGTGTCTGGTGTGTCACCTGATGCGTTTTGCCGATACACTGGTAAGTATTTGAAAGTAATGCTGCATTTACTTTTAGACTAAGTAGGGAGGTGAGTATGATGAAAATGTTAAACACTTGCATTGCCTTCTCACTATTTTCTTCTCTTGCTACTTCTGTCAATAATCCTTCAGCCAATATTATTATTGTAAATGTTCAAATTTCAGAGAAATAGTAAAGGATTAAAGTAATCCAAATTATGCAACTTGGTGAGAACCTTGGTCAAAAAGCCACATTCATGTTTGTAATGTATTCCCCTTCATAGTTACAACCTTTTGTCACTTTTAACTACATTAAATTATTTATGAAACAATAAATTATTATAATGTCATATCATATAAATATGGTAATAAAATTTATATTTTAAAATTGTGCTAACCCTTATGGAATTTGTTTATTTGATTTTAACGTGGCTCTTAATAGAATTGATGTCTCTTGAGAAAAAAATGTGAGAAGAAAGAAGAAATTGGGTGGAAGAGATTGCCACTGGCAATAACCCCGCCCTTTAGGTAGGACATTATTGTTATTTTCTTTTTTACTTATTTATTTTGTTGTTTGTTTATTTCTTTTCTTTTCTTAATTTTATACTGTTACCATTGTACTTTGTCCTCCTAATAAAGCTTAAAAAAATATAATAATAATAAAAAAAAAAGAAATATACATTTTGTATTTCTGTGAAAATAATTTGATAGAATATTACACCATCTGTTTGTTGAATATCTTGTACAACTTCTCACTCTTCTGTTTACACTGATTCTATCTGACCCCCAGGCTCTGACGTGCGCGTGCGTGATGACTCGATGCCCCTGGCTCATGTGGCCCTGGCTGTGGAGGGCTGTGGCTGGGAGAGTGCCGACAACATTCCTCTCATGGTCGCCAACACTCTCATCGGAGCCTGGGATCGCTCTCAGGTAAGCATGCTCTATATGGTCCTATATGTCTGTCCCGGTAGCTCAGTGATAAAGGCGGCACTCTGTGAATCCAGAGATTCCAGAGGTCGTGGGTTCGAAACCCGGCCGGGACATGACAAGTTCTCCTCCCATTTGGGATTTTTACCACATAATAATATGTCTTGGGCTTACTGCTGGAATAATAGGACTTTAATAGTCTTAATCGGGCAGTATAAATAAGGCGATATTATTATTATTTGACACTTGAGCCTCTCTTAGGGCAATTCCATAATACAGGATTTAGCCTTCCATCAAGCGCAATTCATGTGTGAGAATAAATTAAATAAAACAAGATGTAATGCTCTTTTTTTAATGATTATAACTGTTTATTTCAATTTAGTTTTGTGATGTTTTATATGAAAATTTTATTCTAGACAATTTTGTACCCAAATATGTAAAAAAAAATCAAGGAAGGATTAGTAGGAAAAGTCACGGGATCACTCCCCGCTACTAGGTATCTCAGCTGTGTAACACAAAAAATGTAGTTACTACATCTCACAGATTATTTGCGCCTGGCGGAAAGTTAACTTAAGATAAACCAGACCTCTCCTCAAGGAGTTGAAGTTTCAACCAATCACAGCGCACTACAGTCCGACTTGTGGGACAGTCTGACTTATCTTGAATTAAATCCAGTTTTATAATCTGGCCCTTAGGTGTCTGGTTGAGGCCCTACCAAGCAGCCAGGCTGTGTAGCTAATGCTTGTAATAGGAAAGCCTATTGGGCAACCAGTAGAAGCAGGTTGATAACCTGGGCTGCACTTGTTTTCTGTTTGACTGATGAAACAAAGAGGCTTCTCAGACTCACTTTGCCAGTACAATCAAGTTATCATTATTTTATTGTTTAATTATTTTTTTAATATCATTTCTTATGACCCCCTAGATTTTTTTTCCTTTTCTATCTATCTTTTATTAGATTATAGTGGTGCATGTCAACATCTATGGTCATACACACTTTTTTCCTTTTAGTAATACTCCAATCATGCTTAATATTCTTCTCTTATTGAACAATGTCTTGCCTCATTTTCATTTGCAGGGCTCCGGAACTAACAACGCCAGCAAGCTAGCAGCCACCGCGGCTGAGCTTGGGCTGGCCCACAGCTTCCAGTCATTCAACACCTGCTACAAGGACACTGGCCTGTGGGGCGTCTACTTCGTGGCAGACAAAATGCAGCTGGAGGTAATGATACAGAAGTGCATTTTGATTTACATATCAGTCCCGGTAGCTCAGTGGTCAAGGCTTCAGTTTTTTTTTTTTTTTTTTTTTTTTTTTTTTTTTTAAACAATTTTTTATAGGCTTCAGTTTGGTAATCAGAAGTCATGGGTTCGAATCTCAGCTAGGAGGGGACAAGTTAGCCTCCCGTTTGGGATTTTGACCAAATAATCAAGCTCGCCGGGAGGCGAGCGCTCGTCAAGCAGCCAGCCTACCGGCCTATATTAACACGAAACAGAGTTTATATGTATTTTGTTTTATTGTTTTCGCACACTTCCCGCAAACTTTTATCAATTTTTATTTCAAATTCGTAATGAGACGCGAAAATAGATTGTGTTTCACGAAAGCGCGAGGTTCCTACGTACAGTTAAAGTCGTTTTCTAGCCACGCCGAAAATCTTGAATTTCATGAAATTTTTCATACGGGTTTTTTTTTTTCAGACCAATTTTCTGTCAAGGGTACAGCAACGTGTGCTTATCGTGGAAAGACGTGAGCTACGTTTTTGAATAGGGAATTTTTATCTCTGCATACCTTTTATAGTTTCAAGTATTTATTTTTTATAGGATAGGAGATATAGCCTTCTAAAATAAAACCGGAAAGTTGCACAGAGCCGCCCCTGGTTATCTTGGAGCTGCGATCGTGGTATTTTTCGAAAGGTCTTACCATAGGAAAAAATATAAAAATATAAATAAAGTATTACACTGGACCGAACTTGAGTTATAGCCTTTGAAAGGAATACTTATTATGGAGCCCAGAGCCGTCTATTGTTATCCTAGAGATGTATTTTTGGTGTTTTTAGAAAGGTCTAGTCAAAGGGAATGAGATCACTCAATTTCAGATGGTTGAAACAAGTAGAAAAGTATTTAAAGTCCTCTAAAGGAATATCTATAATGAACCCTGGAGCCACGCCTAGTTATCCCACGTGCATGACTGAAGGTTCTTTCTAAAGGTCTAATTACGGAAAATTATAATATGATGTAAATAAAAATTTAGAAAAATCAACGACAGTGTGAGACACAAAAAGAAAAAACTGAATTAAGAATAATAATGAGAGTAACAAAAAAATCTTCGCCGCACATAGAACTTAAAATATGGGTGGGACCCAATCGACTTTGCTTCATCCAAGCTGCCAACAGACCGCTTTGATAAAATGGGAATAATAACGTTTTATAAATTCATTAAAAGGTTTCTACATCAAGATTTAAACTAGATCTATATTATTATTATGAGCAGTGTATAAAATATTGGCCAGTAAGAAGCAAAAATATTGATTTGCAGATCAAATGATAAATTAATATAATAAAATATTATGTATTGAGCAGTCTCTGTGGTGGTCGTCGACTGGTGTAGGTAAATTACAAAGTTTGCAAGGTGACCTGGGTTTGAATCCCGGCTAGGTAGATTTTTTTTTACTCTGTACTTTGGTTGTCCGGTATTCTCGTGAGAAAAAAAAACGGTAGTTGCTAGTTTGAGTCAACCTCCTATGACCGTTTAATTTCGAACGAAGTGAGTATGGTTTAACTCGATCAACATTTATTTGTCACAATCTAATTATCCATCTACCTATGTATGAAACGTGATATAAGTTGCATTTTTGTCCGATCGAGCTGGAATTTTCAGGGTATATTCCATGGATATATGCTTGCCTATTATTTCATAATTATTAAATGTATATCTAGTACAATTTCGCACTTCTTCTGTTTATATCTACCGATTATGCTGAAATGACACCATGTTTAGCAACTCGAAGTTAGGCAAATATATGGGTCAACATTTCTGAACACATAATAATACTCGGCACTTTCATTTCTCTCTTTATTTTACCAAGATCGAATTGGTCATGTACGTAGGTACATAATATAATTAAAATTGTATTGTAAACAAAACCACGAAACAGAATTGTCCGTTTTTTAACGAGTTCATTACTAATTTTTCAATACAAGGTTAAAACACTGGTTGATTATTAATGAATTATTGTTAATGGATTTTAAGATTAAATAGGTATGTTTTTTTCTTCATTATTATAAACTGTTTTAAGTTCCACAAAAGAAGCACCATTTATCACACCAACCTCATTTTAAAACGATTGTGACCAGTTGATTGTATTTTGGTTTTAACGTCCTGATTTGAACTAGTCAGGGGAGGGTTTTACCCTCCATTCGCTGGGAATCGTTCCAGCTACCCACATTTACCTCACCCAGCCTGGAGGGCTGTGATTCCAGACTCACGTGTTTAGAGGGGAAAAAAATATTAGAAAAGTCTGCAACAACCGGTAATGGAACTCGAAATGTCTGGACTACGGGCAGTAGTTACAACCATTACGCCACGGAGGCTGGCCACTGACAGTCTAAATAAAGCATTTATTTGGATCAATACTTTTGTATTTTGAATAGTAAATTACGTAGATCTCATTCAAAATTTACAAATAACTACCTACAAATACAGGGCATCCATAAAGTCTCGCCCAAGCCTGGGTTTCTCGAAAACGACTCAAAATCTCAAAAAACGCTAAAACCCGTATATCTACACAGCCCCAGTCAGGCTGGAAATGGACCAACTTCAAAATCTTAAATAGAATGGTGTGTCTTGTGGAATATTGTCTAAAGGTGTCATTGAGAGAATTTCATTACAACAAATTTCAGTGAGTTACGACTTGCCGTTCTTGAGATACAGGGTCGGACGTCCTGCGTATCCATATATTTTGACATATAACTTGTTAACCGTAAATTATAGAAAAATGAAATTTGTCGATAAGAACTCCTTATGGCAAGACCTGTCGAACAATTTATAACTCGACATACACTCTTGATGTTAGTTTCTGGTCGGTTTCGTCAGGCAGCCGGACGAAAAAGAAAAAAAAAATTATCGAAAAAACAAATCAAGTTTTAACTTGTTCGAAAGGTTTTACCACAAGGAGTTATTATCAACAGACTTCATTTTTCTGGAATTTACGGTTAACGAGTTATACGTCAAAATATATGGATATTAGGCAGGACGTCCGACCCTGTATCTCAAGAACGGCCCGACCCTGTATCTCAAGAACGGCACTAGTTCAATATAAATTACCCAACATTTTATATGATAGTCTTATAATATTACTGCATATCACAAAAACCTTAAAATAAAAGTCTTTTATCTATTGATAACTATCTATTTCATCTATCAGAGGATTTCATCTAAATCAAAAAGTAGTGATATCCCCCAAAAAACACTACGTGTAAAAATAGTCGTCAAGTGTTGGAATGATTAAAAAGAACTGATATCAAAAACGTCAATTTTCTATGTGTTGAATTAATTATTTTTTACGTAATAAGTCTCTTGATAATTCAACCAAAATAATAGCCTCACAACAACAATACACCTTTGAGCAAACTTCGATTTGGTAATTTGAGAATTTAACCAAAAAATAGCCACACAACAAAACAATGCTCTTGTAAGAACAATGGTTCTGTAATTATGCAACATTGTTCTTACAAGTTTTGTTGTGTAGCTATTTTTTGGTTAAATTCTCAAATTACCAAATCGAAGTTTGCTCAAAGGTGTATTGTTGTTGTGAGGCTATTATTTTGGTTGAATTATCAAGAGACTTATTACGTAAAAAATAATTAATTCAACACATAGAAAATTGACGTTTTTGATATCAGTTCTTTTTAATCATTCCAACACTTGACGACTATTTTTACACGTAGTGTTTTTTGGGGGATAATACCTTTTAGGCTTCAACGGGCAGTATTTATTTTTACCTTCTCATACTAAAAATAAAGTACTAAGAATGTCAATGGCAAACAATTAATCTGCTCGTGTTTATTGGCTTTAAAAAATAATGAAAAAGTTGTTACCTAAAAAGAAACTTAACTTAAAATAGTACTTTCTGGTCTATTATGAATATTATGATATTATGACACTAAAGTTGAACAGGGGAAGTTAAAAACTGGTACGATCTGTAAACTGAAAATTGCATTTGGTTTGCCAAAGCCAATATTATTATGAAAATTATCAGTTTACAATTCTTTAGACGAGTGGTTTATTATCATTATTATACCCACCACCCCTTTTAATAATCTATTTTCACAGAGAGAGTATTTTTCAACACTTCAACTTTTAAATCCGTATTCTCAATCTCACCCACCATCCCCAGGACATGACATTCTAGGTGCCTTAAAAAACTTTTTCCCCCTATCCCTAGGACATGCTTCAAATCCTTGTCCTCAATTTCACTACCATCACTTTTTCTCCCCATCCCCAGGACATGTTTTAAATCCTTTTTTTCTCAATCTCACCCCCATCTCTATTCCCCTCCCCAGGACATGTTTCAAATCCTTGTTCTCAATTTCACCCCCATCTCTTTTTCTCCCCATCCCCAGGACATGCTTCAAATCCTTGTCCTCAATTTTACTACCATCACTTTTTCTCCCCATCCCCAGGACATGCTTCAAATCCTTGTCCTCAATTTTACTACCATCACTTTTTCTCCCCATCCCCAGGACATGCTTCAAATCCTTGTCCTCAATTTTACTACCATCACTTTTTCTCTACATCCCCAGGACATGCTTCAAATCCTTGTCCTCAATTTTACTACCATCACTTTTTCTCCCCATCCCCAGGACATGCTTCAAATCCTTGTCCTCAATTTCACTACCATCGCTTTTTCTCCCCATCCCCAGGACATGTTTCAAATCCTTGTTCTCAATTGCACTACCATCACTTTTTCTCCCCATCCCCAGGACATGTTTCAAATCCTTGTCCTCAATTTCACCCCCATATCTTTTTCTCACCATTTCTCAATCTGACTCCCATCACTTTTTCTCCCCATCCCCAGGACATGCTTCAAATCCTTGTCCTCAATTTCACCCCCATATCTTTTTCTCACCATTTCTCAATCTGACTCACATCACTTTTTCTCCCTATCCCCAGGACATGCTTCAAATCCTTGTCATCAATTTCACCCCCATATCTTTTTCTCACCATTTCTCAATCTGACTCCCATCACTTTTTCTCCCTATCCCCAGGACATGTTTCAAATCCTTGTCCTCAAATTCACTACCATCACTTTTTCTTCCCAGCCCCAGGACATGTTTTAAATCCTTTTTTTCTCTCAATTTCACCCCCATATCTTTTTCTCACCATTTCTCAATCTGACTCCCATCACTTTTTCTCCCCATCCCCAGGACATGTTTCAAATCCTTGTCCTCAATTTCACCACCATATCTTTTTCTCACCATTTCTCAATCTGACTACCATCACTTTTTCTCCCCATCCCCAGGACATGCTTCAAATCCTTGTCCTCAATTTCACCCCCATCTCTTTTTCTCCCCATTTCTCAATCTGACTCCCATCACTTTTTCTCCCCATCCCCAGGACATGTTTCAAATGTCCTCAATCTCACCCCCATCTCAATTCCCCTCCCCAGGACATGTTTTCTTATTTTCTCAATCTCACCCCCATCTCTATTCCCCTCCCCAGGACATGTTTCAAATCCTTTTTCTCAATCTCACCCCCATCTCTGTTTCCCTCCCCAGGACATGACCTTCTCGGTGCAGCAGGAGTGGATCCGCCTGTGCAAGACCGTCACCCCCGCCGAAGTGGAGAGAGCCAAGAACCTGCTCAAGTCCAACCTGTTCCTGCAGCTAGACGGCACGACGCCGGTGTGTGAGGACATTGGCCGCCAGATCCTCTGCTACGGGCGACGTGTGCCCCTGCACGAGCTCGAGGCCAGAATCGACGTGAGTATTGTATTGTATTGTATTGAACAAGGGGGTTTTTTTTTAAAGCTTTATTAGGTAGAACAAAAAATATATAAAGTAGAACACAATGAAATATATAGAAAAACAAAAAGATTAAAGAAATATACAAGAAGGAAAAAAAGAGAGAAATGTCCTACCTAAAGGGCGGGGTTATTGCCTGTGGCAATCTCTTCCACCCAACCCTTATATTTGAATAAGGGTTGGGTGGAAGAGATTGAAAAACGGAATGAGGAAAAGGGCTGAATGTATGTTCATAAATTGAAGGTTTGGGTGGAAGAGATTGCCACAGGCAATAACCCCGCCCCTTAGGTAGGACATTTCTCTCTTTTTTTCCTTCTTGCATATTTGTTTAATCTTTTTGTTCTTCTTCATATTTCATTGTGTTCTACTGTATATATTTTTTTGTTCTACCTAATAAAGCTTAAAAAAAAAAGAGATTGAAAAACGGAATGAGGAAAAGGGGTATGTTCATAAATTGAACATACATATACAGGGTGCGGCGCGGTAATGTCCCATTTTGAATCGCCCAGTGTGAAGCCGCACTTCTAATTAGACAAGTTTGAACAAAGTTAGAAAATGCACAAACTACTAATTTTTTCGATTCGATTTAGCTCAGTTGTCAAAATGATTTTATCAAAGCAACAGAAAGCTTATTGCGTGGAGAGTTATTTTTCGAAAAATATAAGTGTATAGTAGCAGTGCAGCGGAAGTTTGACATTGCACACCAAACTGTAACTCGATCTGCATGGAGGGAGTTTTCATGAAGTTCCCTAGGGTTGTTGTCACTCCAATAAAGCACATTTTGTTTATTAACACAGCCTGTGTCAACCCCCGAAAACGTTGAACGAGTTCGTGAGGCGAGATTGCGGTTACCTAGGCGCTCAGCTCGCAAGCATGCTGCTGCTCTTGGCATATCAGACCGTTCATTGCGGAGGATACTTCATAAAGAATTGCATTTTCATCCCTACAAAATGGTAGTGGTGCAGAAATTGTTCGAGCGAGACTTTATTCAACGACAAAATGCATGTGAAACCCTGATTGACTCCTTACTTCCAGATGCGATAGTTTTCTTCAGTGATGAAGCCCATTTTCACATTTGAGGCTGTGTTAATAAACAAAATATGCGTTATTGGAGACAACAACCCTACGGAACTTCATGAAAACCCCCTCCATGCAGATCGAGTTACAGTTTGGTGTGCAATGTCAAACTCCCGCTGCACTGCTACGATACACTTATTTTTCGAAAAATAACTCTCCACGCGATTAGCTTTCTGTTGCTTTGATAAAATCATTTTGACAATAGAGCTAAATTGAATCGAAAAAATTAGTAGTTTGTGCATCTTCTAACTTTGTTTGAACTTGTCTAATTAGAAGTGCGGCTTCACACTAAGCGATTCAAAATGGGACATTACCGCGCCGCACCCTGTACGTACCTCATAACTTGTTTATAAAAGACTGAAAAGTTAATAATACACACTTATTTATACTGTCAGTGATATATATGAGTTCCATGAATTCTGGCCAAAACATCGCGGCTATGAAAACCTACATTTTCCGTTTTCCTCTCAGTCTAATTTTTCACCACGATTGAGTTCTGTTCAATAAAGTTTTCTCTTTTCTGTAAATAAAAATAATAATAATGCATTTTCATTTCTTATATTAATTATTGTGAGTTAGGCCAGGACATATCAGTCAGAGTATTAGAATAAAGGGTTGGGTGGAAGAGATTGCCATAGGCAATAATCCCGCCTTTTAGGTAGGACATTAGCTTCATTCTCTTTTCTGTTCTTGTTTCTTTGTTCAATCTATTTATTTTTTCTTTATAATTTCATTGTATTTTACTGTATATATTTTTGTTTTACCTAATAAAGTATACTATAGTAATAATAAATATTTTTACTTTCCTTATCCTATAATAAGGAAAGTATTGTATTCGTCGAAAATTTGACCTACCCAGTTTTTCACATTTCTGGACGAATCATAGCCTCAGGATACCAAAAAAGTTGTTTTCAGCCATTGGTCCGTGCGTCTGTCTGTGTGTCTGTATGTCTGTGTGTCTGTGTGTCTGTGTGTAAACAGGATATCTCGAGAACGGTAAAAGCTACAGACTTGAAATTTGGTATAAAAATTAATTTTATACACCAGACGAACCACGAAACTTTTGGTTGAAATCGGCCGCAAGATGCGGCCGCAGGGCCGCAAATATTGGCCGCAACCGCCGCTTCTTTGAATTGGTTAAAGATACAAAAAAAGTTGAAGAACAATATTTTCTCGGATTAAAAAAATAATAGGGGTTTACTCTTATCATTTTTTTGATATCTTGAACTTTTTGGAACCGAGCCCCAATTTACCGGTATTTTGAGGGGACCCGCTTGGACTAACTTTTTTATTATTCACCCTAGATGGGGGTTGCGACATATCAAATCCAATGATTTTGAGGTGCTGATTACGAATTAGGCACTGAATTTTAACTATCTGTTACCGTTTAGTCATCAGTGGCGGAATTCGACTTCTTTTTGGGGGATAAGGAAAGTCGTGTGATGTTTACACCAGATTTTTTTATGTATTTCTTACAAAAGTAAAGTTTTTGATACTATGACACTCAAGTGATGCTATTACACAACGGTAAATAATAATTGATAGTTAATAATAAATTAGGATAGGCACGTTCTATTTATCTAATTGCAACAGCAATAATAAATTGTATTGTAAATGTAAAATGGTTATACCGTCTGATTGGGACTTGCCATTTTCCCTTCATTCCAGCTGTTCTTCTGGTGCCATTGTTTTGTGGTCATGATCTCAAATACCTAAATAAAAATTGGTGCATCCGTCGGGAATAATACAACCTCGCATATAAGAGCTTCGTGATTTACCAAACTCGACCATGTATTTTTTTATACTTCAGAATCCCACAAAAAACTTGATATTATTTACCTATCTTTTTTAAAAAAGCAACACTCATGAATAGTGTAAACACCCTAGTCTTATATCCTAAAAGATGTACATAAAATAAAAACTTTTCTTCGGAAATTGATCACTGGAGATGTAGATTGTGCTGAGCTCTTGGGATTGATCACATTTAAGTGTCATCGACGGTTGAGACAACCCAAGACCTTTAGAGTTGACCAGTGTGTTACCAATTATTCTTACCATCTGCCTTTGAACAGGATGACGCGTGAAGCCAATAACCAGTTAATAAACTTGTAATAGTTTTTTTTTCTAGAATTATCTTTTTTGTAAATATCTTTTTTTTTCTACCGAAGTATTTCATAGTGTTTCTTTATGTTTCAGTATTTTGTCATAATTGTACAATTTTATTTTAACTGTTATTTTATTTGAAAATGTAAAGAGGGCTAAACCCGTCAATAAACACCCGTCTACCGGGCATTGTTATTATTAAAACTGATCCATCTCTTCCCAGGACGTATCTGTGAACGACATCCACCAGGTGTGCACCAAGTACATCTGGGACAGATGCCCTGTGGTGGCTGCTGTGGGCCCCACTGAACAACTGCCCGACTACACCTGGCTGCGACAGTCCATGTACTGGGTCCGGTTCTAAGCCAACAGGCCCCTGCTCGTTACCATTTTACCATCACGATTTCTACCCCCCAAAAAATCTGGATTTGATGTTGAAACCTAGGAAACTATTCAGTTCAAGTCCAGGTTACTTCAGCAGCCCTATTCAGAAGATAAATAATTCCATCGATATGTTATTGTTTTTTAATACCTTCATAGTGGTGTGTATGACCATAGATGTTGAGATGCACCACTATAATCTAATAAAAGATAGATAGATATAATACCTACATGATTTCAGGTTGGGCTTGTTTGCTTGAGAATTTTCACATAGCTTTATCCCAGAAGATATAGATCTTGGGAACACGCGAAATAAGCCAGTCAGTAGCTTCTTGAAAAATCTGCCTGTATTTTCGTTTAAAGTCATAACTGAGGGGTAATTTCTGTACATTTCAAAATAATACGAACAGTTTAACCAAGTTGAATTTTCGTTTTCTCCGAAAGTTCTGAACATAATTTTATGTTGTAGTCTCATTAGAATAAACACGACTCGAAATTTAAATAGACGTTTGCTTATTAAAAAAAGGTGTTTTTTGTTTTCCTATGTAAACAATAAAATACAGCCATGTGAAAAATTCTGTGTAAATAATAAAATGAGAAATAGCTACGAATAAAATGTGTAATTTTCTTATTTATGTTTGTTCTCAAAGAGAAAATCAGCGTTTTCCCTTTTTCATTTTCCTATTTTGCACCATACATTGTTGGGGAGGTAATTTGTCTTAATGAGCCTATTTAACAATTGTTCAGAAACACTTTCCAGGTTTTTCATATTGATATGAGTCCTCTTTGAGATTAGGTGTCTCTTTGAGGCACCCAATCTAACCGTTTGAGAATCACTAGAACACAATTACCCCACTGTCATTTGATATGCACGATAACAGAAGCCTCAGTAAACAAACGAATCAAGAATAGGACGGTTGGGAATCTTTGTGAGGTGATAATAATGCTCTTATCAGTGTCGAACCTTGATAAAATTGTGTTCGGTTACCGAGTTTTCTTGTCCCGTGGGTCGCGGGTTCAAATCCTGGACAAGGTGAACTTTTCAGTACACGTGAAAAAATTGAGTGTCAGGTAGTACATTTTGTGTCATGGGCAACGTGCCACATTCTTCTGCTCTAGGTGAGGTGGTGATTTGTTTTATTTCATAGAAATATGAATATGTTTCAATATATCTTCCTCTTAATTTCCTATGTATAACGATTAGCCTGGTGGTTAGCTACTCTCTTGTCATGCGAAAGGTCCCGCGTT
This sequence comes from Bactericera cockerelli, assembly GCA_024516035.1. NCBI lineage: Eukaryota > Metazoa > Arthropoda > Insecta > Hemiptera > Triozidae > Bactericera > Bactericera cockerelli. Next base: position 22,315,387 of record CM044959.1, on the reverse strand, counting down.
CGATCCCCAGAACCGACAAAATTCAAAACTTGGTTACAGTTGTTTGTAAGGGATACCTTCTCGGTGCGATTGTGTTGACCCAGTACCTAAATGGGAAGTATTGTGTCACTTCTCGCCCATCAGAGGGGAGGCATACTACGGGATGGGCAAGCTACAACACAGACAACAAGCGCTTACAGTAGCTCCTGTTTCATGGCTACGAAATAATAAAAAAACGGTGAAACACTCATCTTTTAAATAAATAATAATAAGATGTGCAATTTGTGTGATAATTCAATTACCTTTTACCTCCTCGGCGTCGATGTTATTCTATAATTTGCTTTTAAGAGGTTCTTTGGACTTAACAATTTTAACAAAAAATTGTGTACTCGAAAAATTGTTATGCTAGGAAGTCAAATCAAAAGTTTATTTCTATTCTGAAATTAGGTATGGACGAAAGAAGTCAAAGTTATTATTATTATTAACTGGTGGTTGGAGTTCCACAAGAGAACATTCAGTTGAATGTTTAGAACCGAACTCTTAAGTAGCCACGCCGCTGCTGCTAATGAACACAATGCCAACTGATGTCCAAGGTGCGAGCTTAGTATTATTTGTGACCTGACCCTAATATGGGAATTAATTTTCCATATGTATGTATGTACTACTATGGACGTACTATTTTCCTCACGTAATGTAGTATTGTGGCAGTATAAAATCAACTATAGAAACACTATTTGGAGTGAAGTGTCTATAACTTTATCTACCAACTAACTGACAGGGAATTTTTCAATGAAGTGTAAAAGTGTATTCCGTGACGAGTGAACATCAAGACGAATCAGAAGTATGTAAATAAAAAGCAACATGGTTCTTATCTGTTTGGGATTGAAGAAGGAGAAAGGTGAGTTCAATTATTTTCTTATGATGAAAAGGAAAGTGTTTGGAAATCCCTGTGCTTTATTATTTATTATTATTATTTTTTTTTAATTATCTCACGTCACGTGGGTAGGTCGGTGATTTACCTACATTGACGAACTATTACCTAGTAATGTCGAAAGTATTAATACCTATTGCACAACTGATCTTATGATAAATAATTAAATATTAAAGTTAAATACGAAACTATTTAGCAAGAATTACCTATAATAATAGAAATTAAATTAATGTTTCGTGGTTTGATTTATCGAAAGTCATTTCACGACTAATAGCAGTATAAAACGGGTAAGTTATTGTTTTCTTTCGAAGAATGCTGGTAATGCATTTTGAGATAACGTGACCTTCATAACATACGATTTATTTACCTGTGCATTTATAAATATTCATAATTAATATTGTTTATTAAAAGTGGAAATCCCCGTCGATATTATACTTCATGCATTGACCGGTATCCATGCACCATTGCACCAACTTTGTTATCAGATCTCTAATTCTATGTAGATTCGCTTTTGTCAATCAAGTAACATACATTTAATCATTCGAGCTATAAAAAAAATGTACGTGGTAAAAACCGAGACTACCATAGATGTAACTTTTGATAGGGTGTAGTTATAAAAACATAATAAACAGAGAGACCTGGGTTTTAAATTATTTTTTTCACAATTTTTATTGGAATACTCAGTTCATTATATCAACTGGTTTTCAGTTGAGCTCCCATCGCGTCGTTGTCCACTGAGCAAGATGCTCACTTTCCGCTACCTGTTTCCCGTGTTTGTGTTGGGCGCACTCTTGTACTCAGTACAGGTGTCGCTAGCTACCGGTGAGGACAATGGACCCCCTCCAGTAGATCAGGTCGCTAAAATGGCTCGCTACATAGTGCACCACTCGGGTAAGTAAGTTGTTAACTAGTATTGGGTTACGTTAGCTTAGGCTCAGAGAGAGTGATTTTACCCAAACTGGCGTATAATGCTTTGTCCACACAGGTGCAACATGAATTCACTCTGTGTGGACTGCTTCTGAACACGAACATGAATGTTGAAAAATTATCCATGAGGATGTCGGTTTTCTACCGAACATCTTTGATCTTTGTTACTTCTATGTTGCACGTGTGTGGACGGAACTACTGCATTAAAACAGAATGGATCACTGACGAACACGAACTGCAACAGTGTTCCAATTACCACACACATGTTGCACCTGTGTGGACCCAGTATAATAAGCAGTCTAGTTTAGCCACACTGAATGGCACGTTGAATACAAGAGTTCTTGTTCTGTCACTGAAGTTAGACAACGTCCAATAACGTTAGGACTTGGATAGGTAACCATTCAAATTCGAACCCTCGTGATGCTGGCTATTCCCGGCTCCACTCAGGCAGGGTGAGGTTAATATGAGTAGCTGGATTTGTGAGTTTACAGTCAATGGAGGGTGAAACCCCCGTCAGTTGAAAGCGACGTTAAGCGCCTAAAAAAATATTCTACTTTGTGTGATGATGATGATGATGATGAAAAAAATAAAAAAAATAGCCGTAAACAATGATCAGAAAAGTCCGAACTATCTCTGAATTTATAAACACAAGTTTGGTTTAAAAAAAAATGCTTCAAATAAAAAAGCTTTGCGTTCTCATTACAATTGATTTATAAGGATCCGTTGATATTCATCTAGGCTAAAACCAGCCGAACTATGGTTAACCTGGCCAGATACCACCCATTGGTACATTAGCTAGGCCGCTAAACATTTTTACTTCGCCTATCCTATAATAAGGAAAGTATTGTATTCGTCGAAAATTTGACCTACCCAGCTTTTCACATTTCTGGACGAATCATAGCCTCAGGATTTTCTTTCTCATTCAGACTGGATGTCTCTGGCGTACGTCTCCAAACACAACCGCACCCTGGACTATCCCATGGCGCGGGTCTACTCAGTGAGTGACGGACTCACAAACTCGAGTACCGGGGTTCCATACCTCATGGCGTCACCGCTCGATGAAACCATTCATGATTTGATGGTGAGTCATGCTTTAGAACTTGGAATTCAACTTAGAGCGATAAATAATAAAAATTAATGATACCTAGTTCCATAAAATTATTTACGCACATTATTATTTTATTATAATTTGCGCACATAAGCGATTACAAGAAGTGGTTACTACTGGAGTCTACAACTCATACTATTGATAGTTTGAATTTTGCGCAATAATTTTTTATTGATAGGTAGGTATGATAGGAACCGTGAGGTTGAACAACGTCGACCCTGCTTAAGCGGGATAAGGCAGAGTAAAAGAAGAAGAAAAGGAAGGTATCAATGAATATTCAGATTCACTAGAAAATTATAGAAGTCAAAGTAACTCTCTGTATTATTTTCGTCAGCTTCCTAACAACGCAAGGTCATCTGTGATAATGTCCCTCAATCAGGGCCACTACTGTTATCAGGAGGACTGGGATCCTGAAGATCCAAGATGTGCCCAAGTTATTCTCACAGGGAAATTCGTGCTGGTAAGTATATGGGAGCGGAAAAATGCACAAACTTGTATTTTATACAAGCCATATCTACTCACTGACTGAACACTATATCTCCATAATGGCTACTGAAAAGATGAAATAATGAAAAGTGGTTTATCTTAATGTGCAATAAGAAAATGTTTCGAAATTTCAAAGAAGTTGCCAGTAACAGGCTAAAAACGGGTTCTGTGGTGTTGGCCTGAATTAAGTTACAATGATCATAAAAAGCTAAATAGTCGTGAACTACTGTCTTTTTCTGGGTTGGTGCTACCGGGTCAAGACATCAAACAGTGATTCTTTCGTAAGATCACAGATTTTACGTATGTAGATCGGAAAAACGGCAAACAATAAAGAGGTATATAATAGCGGAATCACGGAAATTGAAAAGAATATCTCAAAAATGACAAAGATTACTTATAAATAAAACACAGTTTAAATGGAGAACGTGGAAAATTTAATGTTACTCTATTTCATGTTTCCTATACAACTATGTTGCAGCTCAAAAATGGCACGGCAGAATATTCAAGAGCTAAAACTTTTCTATGGACCAAACATCCCGCTATGGAGAACTGGACGATTGAGGAACCAAGTAAGACCTATGTAGAAATTAAAATACATAATAATATGGCACTTTTGCCGCATTGGCATTCAAATAGGGATTTTTTTTTTCAAGAGATGAGGATATGATAATAATATCACCATTAGAAGATATTATTCGTACAGAGAGATTACCAAAAGTTCTCAACAAATTTTGAAACTTGTGTAGGTATTCTATTTGTTGTTCTAAAAAAAATTCTAAGTTTCCACGAAAGATGGAATGTTAGAACTAAGAGAAGACTTAGAATTAGGAGAAAAATATCAAGAAATATATGGAGTTAACAGGAGGAAGTGAGACTACAGAAGTGAAAATCGCTCGAAGCAGACAATCCGAATTGAAGGTTTTCTGATTTGCGTACTAAAAAGGCCAACCTCAGTATAGCATCTTTAGCTGGTGTGGGATAAAGACAAGGGAGATATTTATGTGCAATTATAGAATAGGTATGAAAAGTTAATTATTTATTTAATTTTTTTCTAAGGTCACGACTGGAAGTTTGCCAAGCTGAAAATAGAACACGTCTGTGTGATTGACACATTCGGAGGGCGAAAGTTTCCGACCGTAGCCGAATATTTCCGATCAGACCCCGATCGTGTTACTCTGCAATCTTTAATACGTCATCAGCCTTATCAATAGGGGATAAATAGCCTGGGGTACATGTGGCATTGTGTCATCATCTACAGTCATTCAGCCATCTCCTAAATACGTGAATAAAAGCTCTTCTATGCGGTTCAAACTGGCTGTGACCTTGAGTAAAAAATCTGCTCCTCCTGGCTGCGGCAGCCAAGAAATCGTGGCTGCAAGGTGGGCGCTGTCCTATTAAAAGAAATGGTAACTGTTTGTTACGGCTGCCTAGTAAGCGATGGCCCTAATAAAAATAATTCCGATTTCTAATATTAGAAATTTGTCGGAAGTAATACCTACATTTCCATGGTAACAACTAAAAACAATTGGAGAAAAGTATGAATTTGAAACATAATGATGCGATGGATTATTTTGACAGATTTGTCACATACATTTGGAAATTCAAAGTGATTTTTTGATAAAAATGGAAACAGATGACAAGATATTTACAAACAAAAAGTATTTATATTTATTTTAATAAAAAAAATCAAATATAATCTAAAATATTTTATGGTACAAATTTCTATAGAACACATTATTTCTCTGAATCTATAGAAAAGCCTGCAGCGTTTAGAGAAGATAACGATTTTGCTTGTGAGAAAGTGCTGAAGGGCTTTATATTAGCTTATTTAAAAGAACAGGAACGTATTGAAGCGAATGTAAAGTTGGAAATATAATACAAGAGTAGCTTTAAATATTAACAGGGTTCCGATTTTCATTGGGATTGTAAATTTTCATACATACATGACATAAAAAGGTAGAAAGGTCCGTTCTCTTTAATTAGTACAAAAAAATGTAATCTCCGGCCATCTTGTCGAAGAGCGGAAGATTTGATTATCGCTCTGGGTCAAAGTTAATCCATTCTCTTTTATATTAATAAAAACTTGCACAAATTATTTTTCTAGAATTTTTTTTAAAAAAATACTGCTAATACATTTTGATGTTCTTATGAACGGATGTAACACGAAACACAATAGCTATGTTTTGTTGGTACACAATGATTAGTTTTTGCCAACAGTCCCAGTCCATAAGAATACACCAAACTACTCAACTTCACTGAATTTTTTCAAGCAATCCCATTGATTGTGGGGCCTTACTTGATCGTCGTCTGCCTACATGTGTCGTAGTGAGGAAGTAAAATACTGGTGCGGAACATCACAATGCAGGCAGATTGCTCAAGTATTTGGTCACCCACTGGCATACGAAGCAGTCTGTTGTCTAAATGCGCTAAATTCACCCGTACAATAATATCTCCCGATCTGTGGAGGAAAAAGACAAAAGAAATTAAAATTAGAGGTCTGTTGCTCGGATATCAAAACATAATTTCAATTGTTCATCGTCAGTTCTTTATGAGCTAAATTCAATCAATATTCTACTAATGTTACTAACGAAAAAGCATAAAGAACAGGTAAAACAAAAAAAAAGGTAAAACATAAAAAGCAAGAATAATATGAAATGTATGTAGTTCAGAACACATCAACTTCTCCACTTAAGTTGGCTGGAGATTATTACTCCTCCCTAGCTGTGGTAAAGCCGGTTACAACAACAAACATTGTCTCACTGGGGGACATTGTAGGCCAAAAGACAGTAACACACATCATTTGCGACAGGGTTAGCGTTAGTATGGGCATCAAGGCATAAAATGTGGAAGTAGACTGGACTAAATGAATAAGTTGAACAGTGCCGAATTCAAGTAGCAAAAGTGAAAGAAGATTGAATATTGAAATAAGTATACACCCTGAATACAAAAATCTTTGTTTACAAACTAACATACCAACTATGCAGGTTAAGTTTATTATATGAAACCCTTTTCCTTGGCCATTGTTACTAAAACAGACCGACCTCAGTAGCTTCATCGATAAGGCGGCGGACTT
>CM044959.1:22248953-22302599 GCA_024516035.1 Bactericera cockerelli | reverse complement strand
AAGTACATAAAAGAGTACCTAGACATTTATGTAGAGTGGGGGTGGGCGTCAGCGTCGAGTGCACTTTTAATACACTAGTTCTCATAAGATCACAGAAGCTAAGAAACTTCCAGCGAGTTGAAAACTTGGTGGGTGACCCTTAGGTTCAAACCTATCGCCTATCGCTATGTGGCTCTACCTGGCCAAACCCAGGCTGGGTAGAGGTTAATGTTGGTAGCAGGTTTATAAGTTTCCTGAGAATTGAGAGTAAAACCCGAACTGGTTTCGATTGAACCCAATGTTTAAGTGATGTTTTTTTTTTAGTTCATTTATATACATTTAAATAAAGCTATAGAATACAATTATTACGTTTATCTTGGACGTTCATGACATTTTACTCGAACAGTAGGTAGATAAGATCAGGAAGCAAATCTACATGAACAGGAAATTATTTTTTTTTACAGAGGGAACAAGTAGTTTTATGAAATCAAGTTTTTCTTCGGTTATCCGATACCGATATCCCCATTTGATATTATGGTATAAATAATAATCTTCAAATTAATACCTAATACTTACACCATAATGATATCTTTCCAAACTAGAGTACAAAAAATTATCTTGACAGTTACAAAATATTTGTCCGTTATAGGTATGGCTTCAATTATCCGTTATATGGCGTTATACAAAATATTTTTCCATTATATATAATAATCGGTCATTTTGTTGTTTATAAATAACTTTGGCAGTGAATATTGCATCGTAGCTGTGTTACTGGTCGAGGAGCATGGCCTTTTTGGTGAAAATCAAACCTAAAATAGGTTGGATTCCCAGGCAGAGTGGTTTTTCATAACAACTCTCAACACCAACTTGATGTTCCGAAATTTTCTTTTTTTCAACACGATATTAATTGCTAAAGTCTATCTGATGAGGGACCCCTTTTCTTAATACGACTGCCTTATAAAGAAACAGTTCAAACATAACTACTTGAAGTATACGCAAATGTCTCAAATAAGAAACCTGTGAGGCAAAATCGATTTGTCGTCATGATTTGTCAGACAAAATATCCGCGATCACCGAAAAAAATACTGATTTCATTCATACAAATTAACACAGACCACACCACGTGACTTGTCGCACGTGTGCTGGAGGCTATACAACAATATATAATTATATTCAGAAGAGAAAAAGTAATAGCAATAGATTGAGGTTCGTATACTGATATAATGCACAGCAGCTAAATATTATGTTCCAGATGTACCTATACAGATAATGAAATATAGGTATAAAGTACCTTAATATCAGCTAACACATAGCACTAACAGGTATTGCATAAAAAATGTTGACCGTATGAATTGGTTCGACATGTTCTCAAGAGCCAGTCGGCTGAATGACATGAACTCCGGTTGTGTGGCGAAATGCTGGTCCATCTGAGGGTAGATTGAATGACCAAGCGCTTGAAGTCAAGGTGGATGACCATATTGACCATTGATGTCTCAACAGCGGCTATGTTGTACCCGTTCACATTTTTCTTCATCATTCATGATCAATAATGTGGAATTGTGGATACATAATAATAACACTTGTCAAAGTGTTATAGGATTATCAACAAGACAGGGAGCATCAGTAGCCTGTGATACAGTGATACTTACTATACTTATTAGGCGCCTTTGTCGCCATGATTAGTAAACAGATAAATGACTTCAAGATTTAAATAAAAAGTGAGCTCCCGATTTTTCGAGATAAATATTAGACGGCTTTGACAGATAGGGCTCGAAATACAATAACAATGTAGATATTATACCTCACCCAGCCTGGTTGGACCGGAATGCCAGCATCATCACGAAGTAATCACCTCGGTGGACGGTCATATCATGACGGGGGTGTTATCCTCAATTTGCAGGAAACTCACAGACCTACTACCCACATTAACCTGACCATCCTGGGTTGGGCCGGAATGCCAGCATCACGAAGTCTACCTCGCTGGACATTGCTTAACTTCGGTGATCCTACGAGAACCGGTGCATTCAGTGCACCATTGACGCTGGACCGACATGAATGAAACAGATACAATTCCTCATATTTATTAGAAATTTTGGGAATATCGATTTTTTCTTTTGAAAAAACGGCGAGAATGGCCGTCAATGCCTCTCAAAATCATCATTGATAAAATATTTTGATAAGGACTATGTGATAAAGATTGAATATTGAAGTCAGATTTTGTAAATGTTTATGTATTTTGTCTTCCTACTTACGCTGTACTGATAACGGCGCTGTCCGTTGTGTCCACGTAATCCACGTGTACTGTCAAAGGCCACAGCCTGTGTGCAATCGGCCTGAGAATGTTCCGCTGACTTGCGTAATCGCCGTCGAGACCGGTCGTATATGAAGCACAAACAAATAAATCGCCTGTAAAAATGTTGTCTAAGGTCAGTGTGTTGAGAAGAAAGTGACATGGACCAAGCATGAAGTTAAACGTAGCTCGCCACTAGGCTAAGGCCAAAGTTAGCAAATCGTTAATTTATAAGTTGGACAGATCGTTGGATTAGATCTCGTAGTGACGGAAAAAAGTGATGTTTTCTAAGAGGTTCTATATCCAATACGTGGGTTCGATTGTAATATATAGCCATATGAAAAACGATTGTACTTTGCCAAGATGTTGGTTTTTCAGGGTCCTAAAATATAAAGTTATAAAAATCAGTTTCATATTTGCAGTTTTTTTTTTGTTTAAATACTTCCAACCAATAAATTTCTAATAATAGAAATCGAAAGTAGGTATTGTGTTCATTTTTGTAAAAGAAAAAAAAAATATTTGCTACGATTTCAATTTTTTTCAAATCTATATATATAAAATCCATTTACATTCATTCATAATCAACGCAGAGCCTAAACGGCTGGGCCGATTGACTTGAAATTTTGCAGGAAGCTTCCCCTTATGATGTAGGGGCGTACTAAGAACGGATTTTTTGAAGAAAACAGGGGTTCTCAACTTATGGCCAAAAATTAACATTTATTGATAATCAACGCAGAGCCTAAACGGCTGGGCCGACTGACTTGAAATTTTGCAGGAAGCTTCCCCTTATGATGTAGGGGCGTACTAAGAACGGATTTTTTGAAGAAAACAGGGGTTCTCAACTTATGGCCAAAAATTAACATTTATTGATAATCAACGCAGAGCCTAAACGGCTGGGCCGATTGACTTGAAATTTTGCAGGAAGCTTCCCCTTATGATTTAGGGGCGTAGTAAGAACGGATTTTTTGAAGAAAACAGGGGTTCTCAACTTATGGCCAAAAATTAACATTTATTGATAATCAACGCAGAGCCTAAACGGCTGGGCCGATTGACTTGAAATTTTGCAGGAAACTTTTCCTTATGATGTAGAGGCGTACTAAGAACGGATTTTTGAAGGAAACAGGGGTTCTCAACTTATGGCCAAAAATTAACATTTATTCATAATCAACGCAGAGCCTGTACGGTTGGGCCGATTGACTTGAAATTTTGCAGAAAGCTTCCCCTTATGATGTAGGGGCGTACTCTGAACGGATTTTTTTAAAAGGAAACAGGGGTTCTCAACTTATGGTGAAAATTAGTCATTTTTGAGTGTTGTCAGATTCTCAAAAGGGTTGAGTTGAATGACTTGAAATTAGGCAGAAAACTTCTTTCAGTGATGAAGAAGCTTACTATGAAAGGATTTTTCAAAGATAACAGAGGTCCTCAACTTATGGACAAAAGTAGACATTTTAGCGTCTTGCAAGATTCTCAAAACGGTTGAGCCGAATGACTTGAAATTTGGCAGACAGCTTTTTTTGTGATGTAGGGGAATAATAAGAAACAATTTTTAAAAGAAAATAGGGGTTCTCAACTTATGGTCAAGCTGGATGGCGAATACTATGTTTTTCGACTCATGAAAGATACTCTCCTGTCATACATTTGGCCGTCCACTTTGAAAATGGACAAAGGGTAGTTTTTACAACCGAAAATTTCCAACAGAGAATTGACAACCCTCCTAAAACAGCATTAATGGCGTTTTTCCAACTATGCAACCAGGATGAATTTGCAAAGACTCTTTTGTATAACGAAGTACCAGCATTTTATGTGTGGAAAAACAACTTGTTCCAAAGAAGGAAAAAAAGATCAATTGTTCCAGGACATCCGGGTGTAAAAAAAGACCAGGTTCTTGGTAAAATTTATACCGTACATCCGAATGACTCAGAATGTTTCTACCTACGATTACTTCTACATAAAGTGCGAGGACCTACTTCATTCAGAAGCCTCAAAATGGTAGGCGGCATTGAATACCCTACGTTCCATGCTGCATGCCTATCCATGGGTTTGTTACTTGATGATGCGCAAGCAATGTGAACATTATTACCAACAGAACTTATTTGGCAGAAATTTCATACAACACGTTTCAAATGAGGTCTTTCGTCTCTGAAAAAGTGCCATTACTCAATAGTGAACAGAGATACGTGTATGAAACTGTACTTTAGAGTGTCACTTCATCTCTTGATTCTGTAGGTAATAATTTGTTCTTCCTAGATGCTCCAGGTGGAACTGGAAAAACATTCTTAATAAACTTTTTGTTAGCTACAATACGCAAAGATGGAAATATTGCCATTGCTGTTGCATCGTCTGGTATTGTCGCCACACTGATAGAAGGAGGCCGCACTGTTCATTCTGCTTTGAAATTGCCGCTCAATTTAAATTCAGTAGATACACCAAGCTGTATTATTGGAAAGCAAAGTGATATTGCCAAAGTCCTCAGGGATTTCAAGAAGATCGTATATGATGAATGTACAATGACTCATAAAACTGGCTTAGAGACACTGGACCGTACTCTACAAGACATTATCGGTGTTAAAAATCTTATGGGTGGTAAAACTGTGCTACTGTCTGGAGATTTTAGACAAACTTTACCCGTTGTTCCACGTGGAACAAGAGCTGACGAAGTGAAGGCATGTTTAAAATCATCCATTTTGTGGCCACAGATAACTGTTCTTTCTTTAACACTTAGACGACCGGGTGTACCACTGGTGGTACACGCACGTTCGTACGGAATGGACCGGGTGTACCACTGGTGGTACACAATGTCGGAGAGCCGTATTATCGCCGGTCCCACAAGAGAATTCACGAAAAACCATGCCGGTCGTCTAAGTGTTAAAGTTGAATATGCGTGTACACCTTCACGCTGATCAAAATGCAGAAGTTTTTTCGAAGCTTTTGCTTCGTATAGTTCGTATAGTTGACTTTTGCTTCGGACAGTTACCTGAACAAAATGAAAAAATTGTATTTCCTACCGAACACTGTCAGTTATTAGTCGATTACAACACCTTACTAGACACTATCTACCCCAATCTAGATGACCCAAGTGTTGTTGTCCCTGTTTGGCTAAAGATAAGGGCCATACTAACACCAAAGAATCATAATGCTCTGGAAATTAATAATGACTTATTAAAAAGAATGCCTTCTGAACTATCAACTTACGAATCCGTAGACACTGTTGTGGAAGAGGAAGAATCCATCCATTACCCAACCGAATTTCTTAATACACTAAATCCTCCTGGCTTGCCACCCCATCGGCTATGCCTTAAGGATGGAGCACCAATAATATTACTAAGAAATCTGAGACCCCCGAAATTGTGTAACGGCACGCGGCTTCAAATTACATCCTTAAAAAAAAAAAAATTATCGAGGCAGTTATATTCACAGGGGCTGGTGCAGGTGAAACGGTATATGTACACAGGATTATTTTTGTCGGCGCGGGGGTTCGAACCCGGGACCTTCCGCATCGTAAGCGAGTGCTTAACCACTGAGCTATTTGTGTGCTCATTTAATCTGTTCATTAGCAACTATGCACTTGGGTTCTTTTTTTTTAATGAAAGGCAGGAAAAAATCTTTCAAAGACACCCAGATCCTGCCTAGGGTGTGGGATTTCCACCCACTAAAAACCCACCTTCTCTAAAAGCTAACCGCACTTGGAACCGAAAAATATCATTACTTCAAGTGCGGCGCTGTAGGGCACCTACTGATTTCGTTGTAGTGCCCTTCCATCTCTCTCTTCAATTCCCCAGAAAACTATGTTTTGCCATGACGATAAATAAGGCACAGGGGCAAACTCTTGAGCTAGCTGGAATTGACCTTAGAACGATTGCTTCTCCCACGGTCAGCTCTATGTTGCTTTTTCAAGAGTAAGGTCTGCCCAGTCCCTCATTGTGTTACAGCCAGATGGTATAACAAAGAACCTGGTGTATAAAGAAGTGCTTCAATAACCATAAAACTTATGCAGCGGCGGTGGCCATGCCTTAACTAAAATGTGGCCATGCCTTGGCCACGCGAAGCGGGCGTAGCCCGCTAGTATATTATATTATATATTTTTACTTTCCTTATCCTATAATAAGGAAAGTATTGTATTCGTCGAAAATTTGACCTACCTAGCTTTTCACATTTCTGGACGAATCATAGCCTCAGGATACCAAAAAAGTTGTTTTCAGCCATTGGTCCGTGCGTCTGTCTGTGTGTGTGTCTGTGTGTCTGTGTGTGTGTGTGAACAGGATATCTCAAGAACGGTAAGAGCTAGGGACTTGAAATTTGGTATGGTAATTAATTTTATACACCAGACGAACTATGAAACTTTTGGTTGAAATCGGCTGCATTCTGCGGCCGCAAATATTGGCCGCAAGCACCGCTTCTTTGAATTGGTTAAAGACACAAAAAATGTTAGAGAACAACATTTTCTCAAATTAAAAAAATAATGGGGGTTTACTCTGATCATTTTTTTGATATCTCTAACTTTTTGAAACCCGGCCCCAATTTACCGGTATTGTGGGGGGGATCCGCTTGGACTAACTTTTTTATTATTCATCCTAGATGGGGGTTGTGACATATCAAATTCAATGATTTTGAAGTGCTGATTACGAATTTGCCATTTATTTTTAGTTATCTGTTACTCACAAAACTGCTACCCACATTAACTTATATTCCACCGTGGCCGAGTGAGTTAGCGCGCTAGGCATTGCACGCACGGTGATCTGGGTTCGATCCCCGGCGGGGCAGTATTTTTTCTACTCTGTACTTGGGTGTCCAGTGTCCACTCATACCTTGTGAGGTAAATGAGTAGCTGCTTTAATGTCAGCAGCAACCAGTGGCGGAATTATAGGCAAAAATAAGATATTAGGATAACAAAAGATACGGAAAAGTCCTGTAATTCTGCGCTACCCACTAAAATTGTGATATAATAACACAAATATATACATATTTTTTTTTTTTTTTTACCTCACCTAGCCTAGGTTGGGCCGCAATGCCAGCATTACGAAGACTTCTGGACGTTGCTTGTATTCTCTTCATACGATTAAATATGTTTTCTTGACAAAAAAAAATATTCTCATCCATTTTATGTTTTAGAGTTTAAGGCAAAATTCGTGGACAAAATTAATAACTTGACTTTACTTGGAAAATTTACTTAATAATTATCATACACAAAGACAAGAGAACCAAATTTATTTTTCACGTAAAAACTTTTTTTTCGAGTGTTTTTTTTTTTTCATTTTAAAAAATTGGCAAAGATTATTCTAGTCTCAGGCGACAAATTCTAATTAATAGACTAATTATTAGAAATTAATAGACAAATTCTAATTCTCATTAATAGACTAATTAATAGAAATTAATAGACAAATTCTAATTCTCAAGTCATAGCTAAGCGTCGGTTTTCCTATGTTACACAGTACGCAACCCGTGACTTAGTGCCATTGAGGTATTACAAAAACGTCTGTTAATAGCGCCCTTAGTTCTAATAAGTAGGTACATATGCCCATTTGTCCAAGGAGAAGCTTTTTACCATTTTTTAATGGAGAAACCCTAAATCTAAATACGGGCCCAAAGTTCATTTTAATAAAATGCTGGTGAAAAACCCATCAAGCTGCAGAGGGTATAGTATGATTAATATTTAAATGAATGTTGCTAAAAGTATGGGAAAGGTTTACAATATTTATTTTTTTTAAATAAACCTCTTAAAATTCCAAAGGGTAAACAGTTCAAAATTGTTGTATCAAACTAAAGTTACAGGAGCCAGCGTCGCCGTCGATGGCGCGTTGAATGCACCGTTTCTTGTAGGTTCATCTAAGTTAAGCAACGTCCAGCGAGGTAAAGACTTCGTGATGCTGGCATTCCGGCCCAACTCAGTCTGGGTGAGATTAATGTGGCTAGTAGGTTTGTGAGTTTCCTGCGAATGGAGGGTAACATTCCCGTCGTGATATAACCATGCAGTTGAAAGCGACGTTAAACCCAAATTAAAAAAAAAAAAAAATAGGACGTTAGGTAGGTATAGAGTCAGCTTTCAGATGCAATCTAATAGTTTTGGCATTGTTCAACTTCATTTGTCCGACCAAGGTAGAATGTATAATATTACGACCGTAAAATGATAGTCATACGCAAATACCAACTTGAATTTTACCACATCATGATTCATTTAATATTTTTATGTGTTTTAAAAGGACTCGACCTTAGATTTGAACACTGACAGGACACTAGATAAGGATCTGCTGTGCATTATCCTTCGCAAGGTTAATGTTGACTATTCGCACCAGTGAGTTTTCAATAAATACGTCACTTCAGTTGTCTCCCGACGTCAACTTCAAACAGTCATGTCAGATTCTTTGAAAGGCCATAAAACAATATAGAGACCACATGTAACCACTGTTGGTTCGGTTTAATTTATCTGTGATAAGACCCTGGCATTATGCATGGTACGTACAATCGTACATCACCAGTTGCACCCATGAGTAAAATGAGTACCTAGGCACCATCAGAGATCCTATTACATACATAGGTAGTACATATGCAGGTATTAGGTTTCAAAAAAATTAAAAAAATAAAATATAAATATTGATATTTAATTCGCAGCTTTTTGTCACATTCGAGGAATTCTAAAAGATTATTTAATTTGTTTCAAGCAAAGTATAAATTTGTTTTTGATAGTTTTATACTACACTAGATATTTTCCCGTACTTCGCAAAGGGAATCAACTAACATAAAATAATATACTCAAACACAGAACTGAAGAGTCAGTACAACATAAATGAACTGAAGAGACCAAAGTTATAAAATTTAGATAATACATAGGTAATAATAATTTTTTATTTCAACCCTCCCGTTAAATCGAAATCTTGATAAATCGAAAATCTCGATGAATCGAACTTTTTTTCTAGTCCCTTCAATTTCGATTTATTGAGATTCTACTGTATGATATGGTGGTAGGTTCTTCACTAGGTAGGTTGAGGAGCAAAATAATAAGGAAATACACAGTCAGTGCTCCTTGGACCTACCAAGTGAAGAGTAATGTTATTGTTCTTTCCTCGACATCAATTTTTTCTTTTTCGAGCAGCCCACATTAACCTCACCCAGTCTGGGTAGGGCCGGAATTGCCAGCCTCACCTTTACAGAGGGAACACAATTCTCTGTGTGAAAATTCTGCTCCGCCCTGAAATCGAACTCAGGATCTCTGGACTACGAGCAGTAGTCACAACCGTTACGCCACGGAGGCTGGCTTTCCCTAAAAGTACACATATACCTAAAATTAATAATCCACGACTTTAGTATAAGCTTCCACAGAAAGGTGTTATTCTTTGATAATTCGAATGATTGTATAATATAAGTACATAATTTCTCTTCTTCTTTTACTCTGTCTTATCCCGCTCAAGCAGGGTCGACGTTGTTCAACCTCATGGTTGAGGTTGATTGGTTTTGGCACATTTTTTACGGCTGGATGCCCTTCCTAACGCCAACGATTCTATCCGATTTAACGTCCTGGATCAGGACGGGTGTTTTACCCTCCATTCACTGGGAATCGTACCAGCTACCCACATTAACCTCACCCAGCCTGGGTAGGGCCGGAAATGCCAGCCTCACGTGTTTGGATGGAACAGAATTTTCTTCGAAAAGTCTGCCCCAGCCGGGAGTTGAACTCGTTAACTCTGGACTACGGGCAGTAGTACAACCATATAAGTACATAATTATCTACTTTAATTTCCTACTTTAACAGGAGGCATGCTCTGGTGGTTGTAAGGCAACACCTATCTTGCGGAGCCCAGTAAGGCGTATCCTCTTGGAAAATTTATATTTTTGGAAAATTTAAAATCTTGTAGGTGCTGTTTCTAAATTCTGAATTTGCACAGATTTTTCTCCAGGGTTTTGCATATTTTTTTCATGAAATAGATTCATCGTCTCTCCGCTACTTCGGAAGTTAATTTATTGTTGATTATTTTAACCAGTTTATTAAATTAATCAAAATACATACAAACTCTGTTTAATGTTAATATAGGCCAGCTGGCGTTACTCTTCATCAACCAGAAACGGTATACAATACCAACCATCCAAGTCTCTGATTCGATTAATTTATCTTTAGAACGATATCTTTAATTCTTCCTTGAAATTAGATTAATAAAAAATATTATTGATTGAAGCATATTGGAATTAATGGTACCTAACGTATTAGTTATGCAGTGTTTTTTTTTTTTTTTTTTTTTGTGGGGTTTAACGTCGCTTTCAACTGCCATGGTCATATCACGACGGGGGTTTTACCCTCCATTCGCAGGAAACTCACGAACCTGCTACTCACATTGACCTCACCCAGCCTGAGTGGGGCCGGGAAAAGCCAGCGTCACGAGAATTAGAATTTGAATGGTCACCCATCCAAGTCTTAGCCTCGCTGGATGTCGCTTAACTTCGGTGTTCTGAAGGGAACCGGTGTATTCAACATGCCATCGACGCTGGCGTTTGTTATGCAGTGTGAATCTGATCATTTATAGGTTACCCACGAATAATTTGCAAAAACAATAACATGTACGAGTAAGACTTTTGAAAATACTTTAATATTAGATATTATTGTTATTATTAAGAAGTTCCTGTTTCTCCAGAGAAGGTCAAAGCAATATGGTGATTTTATTTAGCTAGATTATGACTATGATAAGGGAAGATTTTGGCTGAAGGATGATCATACTGGACCGCAGGAGATATAATTATTTCCTGTAGTTTATTCAACTACCTAATGTTCTATTAAATAAAAATAGAAAGTGATTTTGTTTCTTTACAACAAATTTCCTTTTAATTGATGAACACCTAGTGAAAAAGAAAGTTATATAGGTATTCACTAAAACTGAGTGACCAGTTCACCACCCTGTATATCATTATACTTCTCTGAAATTACTTTATTTTTGGATTATATTAAGCAAATTTGCTTGAATGAACTAGCAAATTAAATAAATGAAAATTTTGATCTGTTTGCCAGAATTGTGATCATTCACTTAAATGCAATCATTGCATCATGTGTATGTGTAATGTTTGTATTCATTTTCAAAATGTAAAAATAAATAAATAAAAAATAAATAATGTTTGCGGTTAAATTAAAAAAATCATGGTTATTATTTTTGTTTTGTATTTTAATTACAGATGTCTATACACCTATGTATGTTTTGAAGTTGTTTTTTTCCAATGAAGGTCAATGTAATATTGCAATATTATGCTGATATTACATAACTATAGACTATAGTCACTATAGGTACTACAGAAATGTTTTCGCTAAATAAACTTACCTACTGGAACGCTGGAAGTGCTGGATAATAATACTCGTACATCCTTTTTTAATATTAATTTTTCAATATTTTTAGTTCTTTGCCCTCAAACTTCCGTTTAAAAGATTTAGTTAAGTAAATCATTATTGCATTTCTTTACCTACCTTATGCTAATATAATAAGAATAGTATTGTATTCGTCGAAAATCTGAACTACACATGCAGTTTTTCACATTTATTTTGAACGAATCATAGCCTAACATTACCAAATCGTTTTCGGCCATTGGTCCGTGCAACCGTCCGTCCGTGTGTGTGTAAAACACGATATCTCGAGAACAGTAAGAACTAGAAAACTTAAAATTTGGTAAGGAAGTTGATTTTTATATACCACACAAACCACAAATCTTTTGGTTGAAATCGGCAGCACTTTGCGGCCGCAAGGGCGGTTCCTTTGGATTGGTTAAAGATACAAAAATTATAGTAGTTTACTTTGAACATATTTTTTTTTTTTTTTTTTTTTGAAATCTTGAACTTTTTGGAACCTGGCCTCAATTTACTGGTATTTTGGGGGGTCCCGCTTAGACTAACTTTTTTATTAGTATTAGTCTTAAATGAGGGTTGTGACATATCAAACCCAATGATTTTGAAGTGCTGATTACGAATTTGACATTAGTGTCTAGCTAACTGTTACCATTGAGTCAACAGTGGCGGATTCTGACTTATTTTCGAGTGCTTCCTTATCCTGACACACACAAACACACACAAATGAATCATTATATAATATAAGATATTATTATGATATGTACCTACCCATACAAATAAGGAGCGTTAAAGGCATCCCCTGCCCTGCACGCTGGTACGTTAATTACCTGCCACTTGCCGCCAGAGTTAAGCAGTTGGCAGCAGCAGGAACAGAGGTCAGAGGCCGACTCAACCAATCTGAATGGGGAAGAAGTTATAGATAACCTTTAAACCCTTGGAACTTCGGCGAATTTTTGATAGGTCACATAGAAAAATGTAAAAAAAAATCCAATTAGGTAAATTTGGGTTTAAAGTTATATTGTACCTGATTAGAATCGACGAGTTGCCTGGTACCTTATTTATTGTACTTCTCGTAAGTTTAATGTGGTTGTTGGGACAATCAAAACTAGGAATTCAAAATATCTAAAATTTCTCTATGATTTTATATTTTATTTAATTTTGAATAGCAAATACATATATGTATTTACAAAAAATCAAATCGTATAGCTAATTTACGAGATAAAATAACATAGGTACCTTCTGTCCCTGCCTGACACAGAAATGATTGACCCTCATAATGTCTTCATTTCATATCTATGTACATATATAGGTAGGCCTTATGAAAACACCATCCTTCCTGCTTTTTGCATACCGTTCTATGGTCATCAAGTCACCCTAGACCTCAGCACGTGAATCTGAATTCCTATGAGCTAAACTTGATTAGATATCTTATTTTATAGGCCCGTTGATCTTGAAATAATTATTTTCGGAAGTTTTTGTCGGTGATGAATTTCCAAAGTCAGGGGCATGTTCTTGACTCTTTGAGTTAGATCATTGCGGCAGTATTGATTTTTTATCTAGGCATAATAATTTTGTACTATTTATATATCCTTGCAGATTTGTTTTTATATATAAATTACCTTTATGTATTATAGACAGGTACTAGGTATATATTATTTATTATTTTAATGTTCTAAAAATTTTCGTGGAATTTTTTAATTGATTAGTTCGTTTCAACTCAGAGCCTATAGGACAAAGTCAAAGCCTATAATAAACAATTTAAAACCTTGAAATCTGATGATAATTATTATTAATTTTGTTGCTGTAAAACTTCTATTTACCAATTTACCTACAAAATTTCATCAAAAGAACTTATTTGTCAATAAAAAGTCATAAAACATTCGTTGTATAGTTAATCCTCTAGCTTTCAGCTATTCAGGATAATAACTTATCAGTTCCAATTAGTAATAATAATAATGTCGCCTTATTTATATTGTTCGGGTAGGACAAATGAGTCCCATTATTCCAGGAGTAAGGAAAAGATGTATTGGTAAACGGTCAAAATGGAGGACAACTTGGATTGGATATCAAACCCGCGACTTCTGGATAACCAGATAACCAGACCGCCTCCTAGACCACTGATTTGTACTCTGTTAAAGATTGGGCTTTCTTCTGCTAAAGGATTTCTTTGACAATTGTTTCACCTCAAGTTGATAGATCAAATCTACCATCAACTTATAGTTTTTCCGTTTTGTCCAAAGACCAATGTATAATATCAAACACCTCGGCCGAGGTGTGAAGAACGCCTATACAAAGAAAGAGACAGCCCGGCAGAGTGTAAGGTTACGGAAAACATAGTTCCCATGCATTTCATGTACTTTCAGCCAGCGAAAAGTGCAACATGAATTTCAAAAATCGCGATTTTTATTGCAGAAATGGGCTCTACGTTGAAAAATAAGTTGATTTGACTCTTTGTTTGACTTCCTAGGCCACCGGGAACCCTATTTTCGAGACCCCCCAACAATCGTGAAAGACATGAAAAGATTCATAATTTTTTTTTTTTTCTGTTTTTTTTCATACGGATCCTTTGAGACCCGACTTCGTGTCTTTAACTTGGCACTGAAGATTAAGTGAGATGTCTAAAGTGATCAAGATATAATGGAGATGAGCCCGGACCAAAAAAAAATTCTAAATTATAAGCGGGCGGCCTATTTGGGCGGCCTCGGGTTTTGGGAGCCCAAATCGGGAATTGAAGGATAATACTAATCTTAAGTGGTATCAAATGAAAGATCTTGATGAGCAGATACCAAATTTATTGATTTTATTCCTTCATCCGGTCCACTGGGTGGCACCTGGTGGCCTTTTCATTTTCTTTGGCGGGTAGGTACCTTCGAATCCTTAGCTTAGTGGTCAGATCTTGGCCAGTATGTATTTTTCGAGATGACCTCGCTCTCTCACTGCAAAATTTTAATGTTCAAGTTTCCAAGTGTTAATTTAGTTAGTTCATTTTCCGTCCGTTTCTTTAGAAGACAACTTTGTCTATTGGTAGCAAGCTCGACCTGCCACCCAGTCAGCATGGGTTCGAATCCTGGCGGGGACGAAATTTTCTAGCTCTACATATATTTTCAATTTGGGCTTAACGTTGTTTTGTTTATCCGATCTTTATGTTTGATCTTCATGACGATCCCATTACCCTCGCGAGGAAAATTTTAGTAGTTGCAGAATTGGCCAATGACCTGTGGCGGCATTACGAGATTGATTTTGGACAATCATGGTTAGATGGAGATAAAATATGATGAATTAGCTCTCATAATATCGATGCTTCTCACTAATAATTGTGACAAAGTAGTGACTTTGGCTAAGTGGGTAGCATACTAGGCTTGCACGCATAATGACTTAGGTTCGATCGCCTTCAGGGAAGTTTTTTTTCTCTGTCCATTATGTCCGGGGTACACTCATACCTCGTGAGGTATTGATAAGGGACGTCACCACCGAGTTCTCTCCCGCTCATGGTTTTATCAACACCAAATTGTCTTTCGTCGCGTCGCTTGCATTTTTACCTGATTTTTTACCTACATAGTTTAGGCCTAGCAAAAAAATTATAGTCGAAACACCTAGGAATCATTGATATAGACCTGAGGCATGGCCTTTTATGTATTTTTCCTAACCCTATGATAAACCCAAGGCATGGCTTTCTACAGGGTGGTCCAGAAAGTTTGCACCAAAATGATAGGGGTAATAAAAGAGACCATTTCCAACAAAAATATTCCCGGACATTTTCCTTTATTTTTTGTCGTTTTCAAAATGGCGGCCAAAATGTGTGTTTTTCAATTATGTGCGTTCAGAACCTTGACAGCCTAAATGAGCATGATCATTAAAACATTGAACGGGTTAATTTAACTTATTTTAATTAAAATTTTATTCTCAATTCAAAAATGCAATCCGTTTTTTTCTAGGTGGTACAGAAAAAATTAAAAAAATCAAAAGCCAAACCAAAGTCGGAATATTTGAAAAACACGTTTTGGCCGCCATTTTGAAAACGACAAAAAAATAAAGGAAAATGTCCGGGAATATTTTTGTTGGAAATGGTCTCTTTTATTACCCCTATCATTTTGGTGCAAACTTTCTGGACCACCCTGTATATATTTACCTAACCCTACTATAAACCCGAGGCATTGCCTTCTATGTATTATCCCTAACCCTACTATGTTCCCGAGGCATGGCCTTCTATGTATTTTACCTAACTCTACTATACACTGAAAGCATTGCCTTTCATTAGTTGGAGATTTTAAAGATTTCCTTATAAAAGGCCGATTCTTATATAAAAATGATAATTTTATAGTTTTCATTTTCTTAAATGCCTAATGTAAAAAAGCATGGTCTTATTTCCGGGAGAGATACTCGTGGTGACCCCTGCAACAAGCCGGAGAGAATTCGGGTAAGAAAAGGTCAACGGGAGAGAACTCATTACCTCACCTTGATAAGGTGATTACAAATTAATTTCTTTGGCATTTGTAAATCCAGGTGTTTTAGTGTCCCTCATAGGAGGCTCCGAGGTCTATTTAGCATTGAAAGATAAACCTAATCATGTTGAGTATAGAATCAAAAGGTCTTGCATTGCAAATTTTTATATTTTTTACTCAATTTGGGGACTCAGGGGGCCAAATCTGTGATCCAAATACATATTGACCTTGGAAAAATTAAATACGTACTGCTAAAACTATATCTTAAAAAAAAGACAACTTGGTACATTTACATTTTCCCAGCTTATTTACTTTTGTTATTCATAATGTTTCAGTAGTGTATGAACCTATATTTTCGTACAAAAAGAACTGATATCCCCCCAAAAACACCACTTCGTGGTTAAAAAAAGAAGAACGCCTCACTCAAAAGAATGATTATAATTAGCTAAAAATAAATGATATCAAATTGAGAACACCTTGCCACCTCTCTTTCTGTATCTCTGTACTCCTCTCAGAATTTATTCCTCTTATGTTTATCTTCTTTATCCTTTCTAGGGGTCATCCCAAACTTGATTTCTCTTTAAATTTACTTGTTGCATGGCAATAAAAAAGGCGGTCGCGGTGTAATTTTCTCGATTCAAATCAAATAAGTTCAGAAAAATCATACTCCGACCACCATTTTTTATTGCCGTGCAACAAGTAAATTTAAAGAGAAATCAAGTTTGGGATGACCCCTAGAAAGGATAAAGAAGATAAACATAAGAGGAATAAATTCAGAGAGGAGTACAGAGATACAGAAAGAGAGGTGGCAATGTGTTCTCAATTTGATATCATTTATTTTTAGCTAATTATAATCATTCTTTTGAGTGAGGCGTTCTTCTTTTTTTAACCACGAAGTGGTGTTTTTGGGGGGATATATCGAACACAAATATAAACCTATTATCATCCACAAACCTGTAAACAAATTTTCCAGAGACCTCAAACTCCTGAATCAAAGATCTCGACACTAACCATGAATGCTTCCTAGTTCATCCGATGTGTACTCTGATTTCGTAATTTAAACGCTCGATCACAGAACCAGCCATACTGCTCAAGAAGGTTAAGTACCCCAAACTGCTGTGGTGGGTCTCTAGGTCACTCTACATTGTCGTCGCTCCGAACTTGACTTCCTGATTCACATATAAAAAATATCAATAATAATACTAATAATCTCCCTACCTTACACACACGGCCAACATTGACTATCGATGTTCTGGCAGGCACACACCAACACCAGAGCAACATGCTCTTTGAAAAAAGTTTTTTTCTTCGAATAATTTATCAGTAATTATCACTTTGAATATGATAATGACAGTCATTATTAGGTACTGCATTGCCATTATTTTTCTACGACTACTATGGATTATACATTTCTTTATTTTACCTAATGTTGGGCTTGAGGTATGTTAATAGCTGTTTGTAAAGTAGACTGTACTTATGCACTACATACATGCCCACTTGATTTATTCACTCATGTGTCATAAAATAATAAGCACTTATACCTATGCTTATATAATAATGCTACTTACTATTACGTTAAGAGATGTTTATATTGTTTATTTTGCTACTTACAATATAGCCGGATATACTTTAAGATATTTTCGGAAAATCTTTGCATGCGTGGAAATTTCTAGAACTACATTTTCTAGCCTTGTTGCTAATAATTCCAGTCGGAGATATGGATGTGAATGGCAGTGGTAATCTGGAGTAATTATGTTCCTGAACTCGTTGATTAATTATATCTCGATTCTTGTTCTCTGAACATGGTTGTCAATGCTTCCTCATAGGCGATCCCATCACGACCTTTACACAGAGGTTTTGTTTTAACTTCAAGCTTTTTCCACTTACGGTGCCTACCCTTTGGAGAGGTTTTTTTTTATATACATTACCTTAAACAGTTATATAGCTATTAATTGTTCTTGGAGTTTATTTGGAATTGGAACAGGAGATGTTTGGTCGATTGTAGTGAATTTTGAATCAGATTTCTTTTTTTGAAAGCTCAACCTTGCTCAAACTAACTTGAGGTGCCTCCCGGACACAAGTCTAATTGAAGTTGTGGTCGAAGTTTTGTCTGGGTTTTCTCTTTCTGTAGCTTTGGAAAATAGATAAGAATTGGAATTTTTAATTGTTCTCAAAAAGAAGAAAAAAAAAAAAGATCAACCAGATTCATACCGGAGAATAATTTTAGTTTTCCGATACTTCTGAGTGATCAATAGTTAATTTCTAGGTACGTACTTACTCCTAAACCAAAGAACAGTTCTGTTTTGGAACAGTTGTTTTCATATTAGGTTCAAGCTGTTTCAGCCATCGGTATCCCAATGTGTCCTAGTCTATCCTATATGACTCATAAGGGAGACCTTGGCTACAAGGCAACTTATCACACCGAATCCAATGATCAGCAGTAAGCCGACTAACGGCCTAACACATAATGTTACAGGGAAATAGGAATTTGTCGAATCACTGTTATATTTATGTTGTTTGTAGAGTGGTTGGGGTGGTATCGCGTACCTCTATCTATAAAATAGATAACTATTTATGATCATGCGTGTAATCTACTGTTCTCATGCAGGAAAATGAACGGAAAATACAGGGTGGTTTAGAAAATACTGAACTTATAGAGTTACCGAATCACGAAACAACTCTAGTTAGCACTGCTGTAGTTATGCTTACGAGTATCATCATCTCTGACGAGTATCATCATTTTTTCAATAGATTTATCTCTAACAGCTTTAACAATAACACGTTTATCTATGCTAATCTGTGCGATCTTTCCCGAGCATTTGAAACCCTTAACCACAACATATTATTACAAAAACTGGCCCACTATAATTTCAACAACACCAGTACTCAATTTATAAAATCCTACCTTCAAGACAGGGTTCATATTGTCAAGCTTGGCGAAAGACTTTCTGCTCCGCGAAGGGTTAATTTGGGAATAGCGACCGGTTCAATTTTAGGACCGCTGATTTTTCTCCTTTATATCAATGACCTACCTAGTAATCTTCCGGTCTATGGAAGGTCAACCATCTTTGCGGATGACTCCACCCTATTTGTGGAAGATAAAAATGAGGGCGAGGCCATCAGAAAGGGGGAATTAGCACTGGCGCGGGCGCAGGTGTGGTTTGGCTCTAATAGACTGCATCTAAATCGGGACAAAACCCAGGCTATCATGATCAGCCTTAAAAAAATAACTATACCTGATAACCCATCGTCTGTCAAGTTATTGGGGTTCCATGTGGACCCTCACCTAAACTGGCATGCACACATCTGTCACGTCTCAGGCATACTAAATAGCAGAGTTTTTCTAATTCGTCGATTGCAGAAAGAGGTGTCTCCCCCGGTATTGAAAAACGCATATTACGGTCTTATACACTCAATCCTCTCATATGGTGTACTACTGTGGGGACACACCTCTGCCTGTCAGCAACTCTTCACTATCCAAAAGTGTGTGATCCGCTTACTTAGCTATGCCAAGAGCCGTGACCATGCTAGACCACTCTTTAGAGGGCTCAGTATCTTGACACTCCCATCTCTATTTATTCTGAGGTCCTTACTGAATGTAAAACTTAATCTTTCCTCGCACCAAACCTCAGAAAGTTTTCATTCATATAACACAAGAAACAAAAATAACCTGGTGCCTGTCCGTCATAGAGTAAACGCCGCGAGAAATGGAAGTAACTACCACGGCATCCAGTTTTTCAACAAGCTACCAACTTCCATCCGAGCATTACCTGACAAAGCTTTTAAAAAGCACCTGGAAGACTATCTAAAAGAGAAAGCATTTTACTCCTTCCATGAGTTTCTCGACTGTCCCGATTTAGATGCAGCATAAATTTTTGTTGTTGCTTATTAACTCTCGTCTTGTATCTAGTATTAGTTTTTTCTATTCTAAATTTTTTTTTTTTTTTAAACTTAATTTATGTAACATCTACACTTTTACAAAATTACTGACATACATATACATACATAATATATACATACACACATGGGTACACATGCGCACACACACACGCACACACACATGCACACAAACCCGCACGCACGCAACCACACACACACACAAACACACACACGCACGCGCACATATACATACACACGCATACACAACACACGTACACACAACTCACTTTGATTTTATTTGTCTTCTTAATCTTAAGTAATATATTTTATGTTTTTTCTAATGTGTTAACAATACCTACGTTGTGTTGAAATACAATAAAATCTGAAAGTCTGAAAGTCTGACTCACCCTCTCTCAAAAATAAGATAAAGAGATGACTCCGGCTCATACAACTAAATAGACAAACCATGATAATATGTACATGTACAACTAGTAAAATCCCTGGAACTTTGATGCCGTTTTTCCCGTGGCTGTCATCCAACTTGATTGAAGAGTCAGACAAATAAATGAACTGAAGAGCCTGAAATTCTTATGAAACCAGAAAATCCTGTAATCTTGAAAATGGCAATAGCTATTTTAATTTCGATAATTTTCTATGTAGCTTGACGTTAGTTTAGGGGGGGTCAACCCTCATGAAAATTTCAATATCTGTTACCGTTTGGGTTGTGATATTGTAAAAAGACAACCCCTAAGAGGACATAGTCAGCCTGACACGCACAGTCCAAGGTAAACAGAATTAGCCTCATATACATAGGTAGTCATGTTACCCATAATCAACGTAGCTCTTTGATGACTCAACCTGGAATATAGGATGGAGCGACTTGCAAAACATTACTATCGGGATGCATTTTTTCGATCATACTTTAGCTGCGAATCAACAAATTATTTAGCTGATTTAGCATACTAAAAGTAATGTTAATTTTGTGGCTGTTTGTCCTGTATTGAACCATTCAAGTTGTATAAAGTCATTTTGGCAAGTTTGCTACTCATAGAATCTGTGAGTTTTCTAAATTTTAAAGCTAAGTGAGCGTTGCCCAGTTGCAATAATAAAGGAGATAACCCATAACCATGCCTTGATTTATTGAGTTAGTTTCAAAACTGCTGGGTTCTCTGCTGGTAATTACATACACACATAGTTCTGTTTTCATGAAAACTTGATAGATTAAAAAATATGAGAAATCTCTACTGCATTATCTATTGATCTTGTCCGTTCATAACCGTACCATTTATCATGAGATGCTTCAAATCATATAATTGCCGGAATATTAGAACCAATCCCATTCAACGCAAATGAAAACACGTGCATGCAGCCCTGAATCATTAAAACCAAATCAGTTCAATGGAAAATCCGTAGTAGGTAAATGATATATCGCAACGCCCTCTGAACATCGCTTTATGTAACGCTAAGGCGAATCAGTAATATTCCATATCCGATTCTAAGTTAGCTATGCTATTCTTAGTATTTAATTATTACAAGTATAGATAGGGAAGACATCTTTTAAGGCTCGTACATGCACAATGCACATACCAAACATTCGTACCAATCGTTGGTAGCTAGCTACCTAATAGAACCTCGACAGCACTGTACATTCCACAAGAAAAATAGGAACTACATTTCTACAAGAAAGGAAAGAAGAAAATGGTTTGTCACATAGTAGTCACTTACGTTATGCGGTGTTAAAGCCAGGTAAGTATGTGTCTATTAATGCAAAAGAGATCAAGCCATGGGAAGTGAGTTTTGCAATTTTTCTAGTGATTCGGTGAAAGAATATGTAAGAAGCCATCCAAGAGACTCGATGTGTGGTTATGAGGTTTTTTGATGGGGTTTCTCGGTCGTTATAACACTAGTTAATACTATAATACTGTAGTTAAAATAAATATATAATTAAATGTTAATAACAAAGTTAGTTTTTTTAAGTGCTAGATAAAATTATATTCAATATCTATTTGTACGCGATTATGCAAATGCATAATACCCACTTGAAGTTCATAGTTCATCTCTAATTTAATTTTTCAATTTGAATTGGGATCTGTGGTTAGAGTCGGTGTATGTATGCACGAGTGTAAGTTCTCAGGATCAACAAAGTCATCTACGATCCCTCTCGGAACTACGGAGGCAGTATTAGGTGCTTCAAGAGGCAGCCTAGGCGCCTGAATTGTTTAAACGTCTTTGCTGATTATGTGTAATATAGTATCAATCTTAGCACAACATTTTATTGAAATAGGAGAATCCCTTAAAAGTCAGAGATATTAAGATATACCTAGAACAGCCAAGTAACTAACTACCCTCCTCTGTCTCTCATTAACTTTTTCATTCACTGTTCTCAAGTGTGTTGTTTTCATGTAAACGCTCAGAGTTCAGTGTATTCAGCTTGAAATCTGCAAAAACTACATCTTATCGGAGAAAACCTGATAATTGTCAATGATAGAGAACTTCGTACTAATAGCTGCGTAGATCTAGATCTAGCGGACAAATCACCCTAAAGGCCTGAATTATAGAATGATAATTATTTGATCACCCCAAGTGGTTGGTTATTAATTTAATTCTAATTATGGAACACCCACCGCCAAGTACTTTTTCTTGATCCAGCCTAACGGCAAACTTTAGCCAGTAAAATAACCCTAATTCATTAGGCATACTGGCGCCATTGGGAATTCTAATTTTAAAATATTGATAATTCTGTGCATTCCCGCCCCATTGTAAGAGTAATAGTCGTTGTTTCTAATCAGCCAAAGCCGGCGGTTACAATGCTTATCCGGGAAACTTAAGATTATCTAGTTCGACCTATCCTATACAATAATATAGCAACAGTAAAATTGTAACCATCAGGGACGCAGAATGAACGCACATGTTATTTGAAGTACTAGCTAAATCCCGGCACTTTGTCTCCGTTGAGGTTATGGCCCGTGGCTGGCGTCCTATTTTAATCATTATTGGACCAGAAATTCCGATATCTTGAAAATGGTAATAGATATTTTAATTTTGATAATTTTCTGAGTAGTTTGACGATGGTTTGGGGGAGGTCAACTCTCATGAAATTTTCAATATCTGTTACCGCTTGGGCTGTGGTATTGCAAACAGACAACCCGTAAGAGCACATAGTCAGCCACTCAGACAAGCACAGATTTGAGTTTTGTTTAAAGAGATCGTACCTACATGTCTTAGATATTGACCAATGCATACAGATATAATTGTAAGAGTACCTAGTTTTTATAAGAAGTTTAGATTCACCTTCAGTTACCTAATTTAAATTTGGGGTCCTTTTTATTGGTATATGTATATGATACTACCTATATTGTTTACATAATTATTTTTAATTTACTATTACGAATGCTTAAAATCTAATACAATTTAATAATAACTGAACCCATCTTTTTTATCAACCTTTTTATAACTTACATAGTGTGTCTTTATTCCGTCTCCAGGAGTGGGGTTGACTCAACCTGTTAGGGCGGTTGACTGCCGGTTGAGCGGGTTGACTCAACCAGTACACCACACTGGTGACGTCATCACCATGACGGTGTTCAAGGAAGAGAAGGACACGACTGGTATCGCCATAAGGAACGCCTTCAAATCGTACGGGACGCAACCGGTGCTGAAGGGACTCAACTTAACGGTGCAGAAGAGTACAATGTAAGTAGGTACCTTGTGAACCATAAAACTCACTCAGTTATTTTGCTACTATTCAGTGGATTAGCGTCTCTTCAACAGTGAGAAAAAACTTGAATTTGAATAGAATTTAGTAGAAGTGCCGGAATTATGAATTAAATTAAATATAAGTTAGGAATTAAATATCTAGGATTTGTTAATCCAAGCTATTATCAATGAACAGCTGATATAAATGCGCTGTGATTGGTTGAAATTTTGATTTGAAGAAGGTATTCCTAAGGGAGAGATCCACAAAAATTGTAAAAAAACTGAAATAAATATAGGTACATTATTATATGATTTTACAATGGGTTTTTATTCTTTATTTATCACAATAGTAATTTTTACTCAATATGACAACTCCTAAGATAATTCTACCTTATTGCCACTAGAGGGCGTGTTAAGGTCAAAACAGGATTAGATTAATCTAACCCTGTTTCATAATTCGGACCTAAGTACCTAATGTTATTGTTCCTATCTAAAGTTATTGTACGATACAAAAAAAACATGCTCAGTTGATAAGGAGGAAAAAATATAATTGAGGCGTCCAGTTTCAAAACTCTTTATATCCAAAAATCGAAAACGCAGATTTTTACATTTTTGAAATCTTCAGAACAAAGCACACATTATCTGAAAATATTTAGTAGCAAAACTATGTAGAACCCGGTGTAATATCATGAGAAAGATTCAAGTCGGTTGCTAAACTCAGTATTTCCAAAGGAGATTTGGCTGCATAACTCTGTATATCCATGCGTAAAAACTGTTGCAAAACTCTTTATATCCTATAGTATAATAATGGCGTACGGGAAATGATCGGTAACAAAACTCGTTATGTCCATCGAAAGAAAGGCTTTGTTCTTGTGAAAGGTGAAGTTCATTACAGATCAGATGTCTGCAAATTCAAGTCTGTTATGAAGAAAGGTAAAAACTTGAATAATTTCAATCCAACCATTATAGAGTTTGATTAATTTGTCAAACCTGAAAAACTTAATAATAATAATAACACTCTTTAGTGGAAGGTAACCACCAGGCGAGGTTAATGCTTAAAGCATTTTCTACCACCTAACCCTCGGACTCTTATTATTATGTGGTTACAAACTCAAATTAGTGAATAAAATTCATGCACTGGGTGGGATTCGAACCAACGGATTGAAAAACTTATTGATGTTAATAAAAAAAGTTATCATATATGTGTTAATCACTTTCGTATTATCACAACTACTCAAACTCGCTTTACTAAATCTATGCTGAAACCGGGACTTGAACCACCGACCTCCAGGTTACAAGTCCGCCGCCTTATTGATCAAGCTACTGAGGTCGGATTATTGATGTTTATAATCTATAATTATAAAGGAGAGTTTCACTGACTGACTCACTCACTCACTGATTCATCACTGTTTCTCCAAACTGGTAAGTCCTAGGAAGCTGAAATTTGGTAGGTAACTTTGTCTTATAGTCTAGATGTGCAATAAGACGGGATTTTTCGAAATTCCCACTACAACACCTGCCATTGGCGAAAAAGGATTTATTGCTTTACGGCCATGCCTCGGCCCGCAAAGCGGGTGACAGCCAGCTAGTTTACTATAAAAAAATTTTGGTGAGTCTTGGAAAAAAAGGGAAGATCTCAAATTCTACAAATTAATACTGGAAGAAGAGGCTACTGCCCCACATGTAACTGAAGAAGAAGATTGTTTCCCAGAAGAGAATGAAGATTTGACTGTTTCTATTTGACTCATATTTGTCTGATAAAAATACATGCCAACTTTTATTGAACAAAACCATTGAAGTACCAATTGTTTTCTTTTATTCTATGATATTATCAGGCATAATTGACTGATGATAATAGATTGTGCTGCTGCAAAACTCTATATATCCTTTTGATACGGTTGCAAAACTTATTATATCCATGCTAAGGTAGCAAAACTCTGTATATCCAAATTAAATTCTTAAATATTTCGAGAACGCCTGAATAAAATGTTTTTTTGTCGTCATAAAAAGGTGTATTAAGACTTATACTATCTACCAATATGATATTGTCTTTGGAAAATAATAAAAAATGGACTTTATCGTTTTTTGCTGTTCTTGTAAAATTTGAAAAAGTGGATATAAAGAGTTTTGAAACTGTACGCCTCAATTATAGTCTGCAACTATGTTTAATTGGTTATTTTGAGTATTTGGCGGATTTTTTTCTGATCTCATTACTTTTAATTCCTGATCTTTTATGAATCGGAACTTGACCTTTTTTTCGCCACATTTTTGTTCTTTGTGGTATAGCATGTCTTCAATAAAGAAAACCAACTTTTCAGATACGGACTCCTGGGTCCCAGTGGCTGCGGCAAGACCACCCTCCTCAGTTGTATAGTCAACAGACTGAGTCTGGACTATGGCAGTATAACGACAACAGCCAAATCCGTTGCAGATATAGGATACATGCCCCAGGTAGGTAACTAGCAGGGTGGGGATTAGGTGGCCCCACATAAGAAATTTTGTATTAAGATATTTTGAAATTATTTGTATGATTTTTCGGTATAACTGCAAGATGGCATTGTGGATTTGTGTAATATACCTAAGATGTTTAAACGGATAACTTTGTCATAGCAATTGAAAGATTGGTACCTACCTAACCTATTCTATTAGAGAGAAAAAAAGATATCACTCAAAGGCAATAAGAAGCATTAGATATAAATATGCAGTTATTCTTATGAAATCAGGCGAAGACTTTGATAAAGATTTGGAGAATAATGGAGAAATAACTAACCATGTTGAAACCACCTCTATCAGGTACATTTGGCAATTCTCAAACCCTACACGATTGCGTACCTACTAGATTAAAATGAAAAAGGTACCTATAATAATCATGTAGCTATACATTTTATTTAAATATATAATTATGTCACATGGAAAAAAATCTCTTAATTTTCAGGATGTCTGCTTACATACCGAGCTCAGCATCAAAGAAATCTTTTACTATTACGGTTATATTTACGGACTGACGGATAAGCAAATCAAATACAAAATGGTGGAGCTCCTCTCATTCCTAGAGCTGCCAAATCAAAACAGAATATGTACAACTCTCAGGTTTGTTTTTACATTTGAAACTACCCTATTGACCTTTTGCAAATTTGAACACGAATAACGAGTATATGATGTATAGGTATACATAGAATTATACATATCTACATAGAATTATACATAGTATTATATTATGATACATCTACATAGAATTATACATTATTTTTTTAAGGATGAGTGTTTCACAGCCTTTTTTATTTCGTAGCCATGAAACAGGAGCTACTGTGGTCTGTGTTGTAGCCTGCCCATTCCGTAGTATGCCTCCCCTCTGATGGGCGAGAAGTGACACAATACTTCCCATTTAGGTGCTGGGTCAACACGAGCGCACCGGAAGGTAACCCTTACAGACAACTGTAACCAAAATTTGAGTACACTTTACTGTCGGCGCGGGGGTTCGAACCCGGGAACTTCCGCAGGGAAAGCGAGTGCTTAACCACTGAGCTAATCGTGCGCAGTTATGCTATTCGTGCGCACTATTAGAAATCTGTGCGGTGGCCAACCGTCAGGTGTGAGCTAGTTAGTCATGAAATATTCTAGCCCTCCATTTAATAATATTAATAATAATTATTGGAGGTAATAACCCCGCCCCTTAGTTAGGAAATATGTGTGTATAAGTTAAAATCTTTCTTCCTTTTTATTGTTTAATTTTTTTCTTTTCTTTGTGATTGTTATATGTGCTGTACATAATTATGTCTGTTGTCTAATAAATAATTTAATAATAATAATCACTAATATGCTGGGCCGGACATACAGGTGAACGACTGATTATCACGCTGTGAGCATCCGGTCAAACACTACAAACATCAGTTTTTAATTACATGAATTTGAGGTAATGACTATCACAAAATAATTGCATAAGCAGACGTTTAATGCAAAACCAAGTGTTTTGTTTTGCATAATATTATGCATAAAAATAAGTAAATAAAATATATTTTTTAATATTTTTTAAAAGTAAATAAAATAAGTATTTCTCTGTGTTTCGCCTGAGGTCCAAATTTCTCCCGATGTCAGGCGTTTACCGACTGACCGTAAAATCTTAAGTTTTCAAAATATTTCAATGATCAAAATTGCAAAAAATCCCCATAGGCCCCAGAGTTTAAACAACATATTAAAATCTATTGTAGTTTCAGTTGGAAGAGCCTAACACTGATTAAAAGTGAGCAACAACGTGTGAGGCCTTTTCAACTGACAGTCACTTTTTTGGAAAACTGGCTGTCAGGCGTTTTTAACCGACTTGGCACGAGATGTGGTAAGTCCCAGCCGACCACATAATTGAGGTAATTGTAATTCACAGTGGCGGACAGCAGAGGAGGGTGTCCTTCGCTGTCTCTCTAATCCACGACCCCAACATCCTGATCCTGGATGAACCCACTGTCGGCCTGGATCCTGTTCTATCTTACACGTAAGTTATTATTATTACTAGCCGTTTGCCCGTGCTTTGCAACGGGACTAAATTTCAAATTTACTAAGGCATGGCCGTACTGCTGGACAGCAATGCCTTTTTGAACTTTTTATAATTTTTATGGTCAAAACGATAATGGTTTTGGGGGGGTCAATTCTGAGACATTTTTCGTTATCTCTTACCGTTTTGGCTAAACAACTCCGGACAAACAAACAAACAAACAAACAAACATAGGTAGGTAGGTAGTCCTTTTTTCTGTTTTATATTATTATTATTACGCTTTTTTAGGTAAGGACAAAGTACAATATTGACAGAACAATACAATGAAATTATAAGGAAAAAAAATGGATCGAATAAAGAAATAATAAAAAAAAAGAGATAATAACGCTAATGTCCTACCTAAAAGGCGGGGTTATTGCCTGTGGCAATCTCCTGTCCTGTTATGTACAATTTGTTTGCCATTAGAACTCTTCATTTCTAAGCACAGTAGAATCCCGCTGACTCGAAATTCAAGGGACGGAAGTGCCATTTCGAGTTGTCGTCTTATCGAGAGTTTCGAGTTATCGAAATATAAAACAAGGGGTGAACAAAGGTTTGACAAGGGCCGAAGAATTCTTTCGAGTTGACGGGATTTTCGACCTATCGGGATCTCGAGTTAGCGAGATTCAACTGTATTCCTATTTGAAACTGAGGATTTCTCTGTGTATCCAGAAAGGAAATGCGGCAGCTGTGATGGGCACAGTGCCTCGTTGCTCAGACTTGGAGGGAGTTTTTTTAAATATATTTTATAAATAGTAAAAAAAAAAAAAAAAAATGATTTACTGTATTGTATGTTTTATACTATTTTTGTATCCACGTAGAATATTAATGTATACTGGGAATAATTTTCCCGTCTCAATGTCTACCAAAGTTCAAATTATATCAGTGTCCTAAATTTTTCTAAAACAGTCAGACCAGGAGACTACCTAATTCTACTCTATTTTGCCCCCGCCCCCTTTCTACCTATTATGACAAAATACTTACTCGAAGGCTAAAGCGAAAACTTCGCGACTAAAATTTGCTACTACAAACTACCTATTTACGTATACTATAATATCATTTATGTAAATATAGAGGAAAAAAATCGCCAGGTATTTTGAGTACTAATTTTGTCAAATTTTATTATTCCCTGTAAATACCAATATTTCACCTTTCAATGTGGACGAGTTCAATCTCACCTTAATTTAACACCCACTCAATCATGAATACCTTGTAGTTAGAACTTCTTATCTTCTTTTTGAGTATCAGTCAATCAAGGAGATACAAAAAAATACCACAAGTTTTCATAAATAAAAAATATCATTAAGAATGCTCTAAAAAATTGTAAAGTTTTAAAAAATAAAATACAGTAGTAATTTTTTTTCTTCTAATACACAGTCTAATGGTATAAAGCCATGAATTTATTTACAAAAAAAGTAAATTTCTCATGGATGATAGGTACACACGACTTTGATTAATTACTCCTCATAAAAAAAGACCGTACGGGTACTTCTGATATTTGGAAAAGAAACATGTAACTTTAGACATAAAACACACAATCTGCTTCTGCACGATGCAAAACATAGTTAGATATATGTCTTTTACTTCCGAGCATAACTAGAATATTAGGTATCAGAAGTAGGTTATTGTGCTTGTTTCTGTTAATAAAAAAAATCCGATTGCAAATAATATTTCTGAACATATTGTAAAATGCTGAGCAACTTTGGTTTTGTGTCTTTCTGTCTATAAATCGGTTCAGCGGTTTTGGAGATACAAGTGATTTAGTATAAAATATCAAATTTGTCACGTGTATACAAGTGAACCAATCATGAGGAAATATTGTGTCCATAATTGACAATGAATTTTTTTTCCGTACTAATAGTAAATAAAAATATTATATTATTAATTCTTAGAAGCTTTAGCCTAAGAAAAATACTTTTGTATTTGTTATCTTGTTATTAAATAAATAAATTAAAAAAAAAAATTGTTCCTCGTTGGGTGAAGAAGAAAGAATGTTTTTAGCTTGGTAATGATCTGTCTTTTGAAAGAGTATAATATACATAATATTTAGGTATTACGCTGTTTATTTCTCATGCATGCCAGGTACATTATACATATATATACAGGTACATTATATGTATATACATCATTATATATAGCACGAGAACATCTCTGAAGAGTCGTGTGTTCCAGAGCCCCAGGGCCGTCATCGTCCTTGACTACTAGGCAAGTGGTTGTGGGCAGTTCGATGCATGTGTTTGCTTCATCATCACCGCAGCGTGAACTGGTGAACTGTATCCTATGAACTGGTCTGGTGAAGAGAACGCCAAAAACCCTCTCTATGAAGATTCATGACAGTGTAGAGTAAAAAAAAAAAAAAAAAACAAATTTCAATAGTTAAAATGTTATTTATGTAATCTCAGAGGAGATTACTAAAAAGCTCACATTGAAAGATTAGGACATCAAAAATTTACAATTTAATGATTGGAAGTCGATATTTTCTGAAAATCTAATAGGGCGACAGATACGGCGAAAAAAAATTTCTGTGAAGCATTACAATCAAAAGCCTGATTTCTATTAAATTGTTCCGGGTCCGTCCTGGTGCGTAAGTACTTAAAACACCTTGAAGCTACATACTCGTACGTGCGAAATTTCAACTTTCTACACTTACCGTTCATGAGATATTTTCTTAGACATTCATGAAGATAACTTAAAAATACTTCATTTTGAAATCAGCAGAACTTCGTCCAGAAATATTTTAAACAACTTTATTTCAAAAATATCTTCGAAAAAGTAACCAGTTGCATAACTTTCTACTTATGTAGTCACCGTAGCCGAGTGAATACAGGATAAGTGACCCGGGTTCGAATCTCGGTTGAAAATTTACGACTCTGTACTTGGGATGTCCGGATTGCCCTCATAACTCATGAGAAAAAATGAGTAGTAACTTGTATTTTCTGTGATACCCTCAAAATGAAAGCCCTCAACAAAAAAAAAAATATGCTTCGCCTCAAAAAAAATCATTTTCTTTTCTTTTTCTCTCTATTCATTTCAACAAATAGAAATTAAAAATACAACAAAAAATATAAATCTATTTATCACAGTCGTATCCCCAAAATTCAGAAAGTCACAAATCACAATCGGTTTCAGAAATAACAAAGAAATCATTTTGTTCTCCCATCGCAACCATCTCAGCAAATGTTTGTTGTTAACTTGGCGCGCGGCACGGCTCCGCATCCGGTTTATATCTTGTAATACCGCCCGGAGGCTTTTGGATCCACGGTCATCCGGTCTCACAGATTTAATTACTCAGTTCATATCGGTTTATCAACACACTTTTCATATAAACCTATAATTCTGTGTACACAAACAGCAGTCGAACCTATTGATCAATAAAAGATTCATTGTATACATTTTGTATTTTATCGATTACAATAATTTTGGATATAAAAACCAATTGAAACTTATTGTGTTGCTCTAATGAAATATGAATCGTAATTCGAGACCTATGAATCCTATCATGCACATTGCGTCATTACACTACCAAGTCAAATACAGCGCGGATATCTATGAATCTGAAATTCTGGACCAAACTCACGTATAAATTGGGGTCTTTCAAAGTAGGTAAAAGTTATTAACTCTTTTATCACTTTAATTAAATGTTAAATGACATTTTCCTAAATTATACAAGTAGTATAATTTATAAACATTCGGTAGGTTTCCGTAGTTGGAATTTTATGAGAATTCCTACAATTGATAGCAAATTCAAGACCAAGGTCACATGTGATATCATCAACATGGTTATGATGCTTTTTATCTATCATCGACTAGATTTCTAAATGCGATTATGAATTTTTTCGTTAAAGTTTTTTACGATCGCTGGTACGCGAAGGCAATGTTTACTAGTAAGACCCGTCGTAAACAGAGGAGATATGCCTAGATGTCATTGGGATAAGAATTCACCTGTGTCTAATACTCTATAGATACGAGTATATGATACTGAGATTATTCAGCAGTACTTGGTTTATTCCAGGCTACACACACTATTTATCATATATCCCATTGATGCAACATTAGCCAAAGAAGTTTGCTTGTTACCTTAGATATGCAATATAAAGCCGTACATGTAAAATTCTTTGCGAAATTTATTACCAACCAGTATGGTTTAGGTAAAATAGACAAACAAACACAAAAAAATGACTAACAATAGTAACACGTAGGAGTACCTAAATACAAGGTGTCTTAAGTTTTTTCTTATATAAATTTTCAGAATCAATTCTAGAGGACATTCTAACACTAAGGGTGGAATTAATAGAAAACATCAATAACTTAAGTCGTTGGTAAGTGTCGGTTTTCCCTATCTTACACCGTACGCAATCCGTGACTTAGCGCCACAGAGGTATTACAAAAACGTCTATTAATTCCGCCCTAAAATTATCTCAGACCATTTTTTGAAAAATGCCGTCTAATATAGATACAAACAAAATAATTCGGTTTTGAATACAAATAGGTGAACTGCTAGGTATTAGGTATTTACTTAGAAAATTTACTTAATAATTATCATAATCAAAGACATGAGAACCATTATCACCTGTTTTCAACAAGTTCAAGTTTACTTTTCCAGTGAATTTCTTTTTCACTTTTCGAAAAATTGCCCATATTTTAGTCTTAAAATGTCTTCTGGAGTTGATTCTGAAATTTTCTATAGAAAAATACTGGGACACCCTGTGTACTTGATAATTTTCTTTGCATAGGGTCGTGCTTTTGTTTGCCTTTTCGAGGTTTTTCACTAACTTAACCTCCCTTTTGACTTTGTAAACTGTCGAAAAATTCTACTCGTCATCAGAAAGGCTTTTTAATTACTAATAAAATTACCAGAATCTGCTAAATGATCAGTAACTCGATCATTTAGCAGAATTTATGAATTCTATTTCAGCACTTATCCATCAGATGATCGCCCGTCATGATATCTCTCCTTTCGTCTAGAAGCCCACGTGTGCCGCTCTGGGCACATTTTATTCATGACCAAACCACACCCAAATCTACAATATTGTAATTTACATCAAGCCCTCGTGATTACCTTTCATTTTCCTCACCTATTCTGTTATTATTTTCGTTAATCCAACGCAATGTGATAGAGAAGTCGAGAATAACACTGCCCAGTGCTCCGTCTGATTTGGCTATCGGTGCACCTGTCCAGACAACACCCTGAATGTCAGCCTGCGGCAACCATTTTACAAGCAATTTTCTTGTCTGATTCCAGCATCTGGCAGCGTCTAATAGACATGTCCCGGATGGGGAAAACCATCATCATCACAACCCACTACATCGAGGAGGCGCGACAGGCCGATGCGGTAAGTCCCTGATGAGCAGTTAGTAGAATTAATAGCAGAAAAGGTCTCGAGCGCTTGTCCAGTTTTTTCATAATAATAATAATAACACTCTTTAGTGGAAGGTAAACCAGACGAGGTTAATGCTTAAAGCATTTTCTACCACCTAACCCTAAGAGTCTTATTATTATGTGGTCACGAACGCCATTCAAGTTACCCGGTGAAATATTTGGGTTGCCATGGACAGGATTTTCTACTCCCCCGATATTGTGTGTGTAGTGGGTGGGTGGGATTTGAATTCATGCACTGGGTGGTATTTGAAACAACGTATCCCTGCGCTACCTGGATTACCAGACTAGCGCGTTAATCACTTGACTACCAGTGCACCAGTATAGCAGAATTCCAACATAAATGTCTACTTTCTATCACAGCACATGGACTTTTCAATTCGAAAAAATACCAACATGCAAATAATTAGTATAGTCATACTAAGGACTGTCTTACTGCTTCTGTGATGCTGGGATTTCTAGAAGTATTTTTTGTAGAATTTAGAATATATGAAAAACGGTGTTCTAGCGTTTAAAACAAATTTGTAGTAAATCGGTTAAATAATTTTGGAGGTACAAGTGATTTAGTATAAAATCTCAATATTGCCAATCGTATACAATGTGAACCAATCACGAGGAAGTATTGTGTCCATAATTGCAGTGTATTATTTTCCAACATTTTGTCAAACCACCCAGCCACATCAACATCACCTTGCCTGAGTTGGGCCGTGAATAGCCAGCATCACGGGTATCTGAATTTGAGTGGTCTTCCAAGTCTTGACCTTCCTGGACGTTGCTTAACGTCACTGATCTGTCGAGAACTAGTATATTCTACGTGTCATCGACGCGACGTAGGCTTTGTTATGCATCATTGAACGTCATAAAAGTCTAACAATTCCACTGTGACTTCACTTAAAAACAAATTTCCACTAAATCACTCCATGTCATACGAACATCTTACTTGTGGTAGAGATCATAGGGCACTTCAGTATACGAAGAGTTAACTGAATGACGTCTTCAACATTTCCGGAAATGAAAAGAATTGAAAAACTAAAGATCTTTCTCGGTATTTTCCCAACGGAGGATAATGTCAGAAATGTATGCAATGGTTGTACAGGATGAGCATAAAGTCTTATCCCACCCCTAAATCTCGCTCGAGAACCACTTAAAACACAAGGCATAAGAGGTTAAGTATAATCTAGTCTAGTCATAGTTCGTTGGAAATCTCTCAGAAAAGGAATTCATCGGTGCAACTATCAGCTCTTAAAAAGTTTTTAAAATGATATAGGTTCTAACGTAAACTGAGGTTGTGCAGACTTGGTGAGACTTTATGCTCACATGACCCACCCTGTATACATGCATTTTTTGACACGTTGATGTTGACGCACAATGATAAAATAAATAAGGTTTCCTTTAATAATTTGAAACTTCAACCACATGATAATGACCTAAGAAACGGCAGAAAAATAAAAGAACTCTTGTTACAAGTTGTCATTCCTATAATCTTATTTCATATTTTGGCCCTATAAGAATTAACCAACGTCAGATTTCAAGATTATTTTATATCTCCACATATAACATACATTATACATACATATAGGTACCCATTAAGACACCTAAAACTAAAACATGGAAGAGATCAAGACAACTAAAGTAATTGCAGATTATAATTCCATGCATAGTTTTTAAAAAAAATCAAATCCTTGACGTCGTAAAATCTGATATGAATCTCATGACGTCAATGGTTAAAGATTTTAAAGAAGAGAACTTTGTCCAACCTTCACAATGAGACTACATCTAAAATGTGCTCTGGTAGTCAACTGGTTAACGATCTAGTCTGGTAATCCAGGTAAATTAGGGATCCGTTAGTTCGAATCCCACCCAGTGCATGAATTTTTCCTCATTAATTTGAGTTTGTGACCACATTATAATAAGACTCTGAGGGTTAGGTGGTAGAAAATGCTTTGAGTATTTGAGAAAATGCTCGTCCAGTGGTTAGCTTCCACTAAAGAGTGTTATTATTATTATTGAAACCAACG
This sequence comes from Bactericera cockerelli, assembly GCA_024516035.1. NCBI lineage: Eukaryota > Metazoa > Arthropoda > Insecta > Hemiptera > Triozidae > Bactericera > Bactericera cockerelli. Next base: position 22,267,080 of record CM044959.1, on the reverse strand, counting down.
GAGGCTTTTTTAGAATAGGTCTTATACCATGAACAATGTGCAATTGTTCATAGAAAAGGCCCTTATATTCTGCTTTTCAATTCAAATAGACTTACATAATACCAAGATAAATGTTAGTACAAAAAGCATTGTCAGTTTATGAGCTACAGAAAATCGACCTCAGTAGGTTCATTGATAAGGCGGTGGACTTGTAACCTGGAGGTCGGTGGTTCAAGTCCCGGTTTCAGCGTAGATTTAGTAAAGCGAGTTTGGCTAGTTGTGATATAACAAAAGTGACTAACACAAATTAATATGATAACATTAAATAAGTTTCCTGAAAATTGCAAAATGATTTAATTACATGCACCCATGTATCAGTCGAAAATAAATTGTTATCTAACATTCGATCTTTGAATAATAGAAAATATCTTTGCGCCGGTAGTATCGGAGGAATGCAATTGGAGAGGTTGTATGTAATCCAGAAAAAATTGTGCTGTAACTTGTTATAATCTCCAGGCCTGATGGGATAAACCCTAGTTAGCCTCCGACGTAAAAGTTCTACTGCTGATGAGTCACAAATTCTCGGGAGCTCACTGACAGCCAATAGGTTACTTTTCCTGGCAGTCGTCCAAAATAAACACCACTGGAACATGCATTTATAAATAATATGACAGTCATTACTACACTGGTGTTATTCAATTTATTATGACCAGGAAAATTTTCATGCCTTTTAGAATTTACCTACATTTTATTACTATCCGTGAAACAGGACAAGGCACAATTCTTCTTTGTGTTGCTTGGATCTTCAGAGATTCCTCATAGCAGATGCAGTGAGATGAGAGAGACAGTATTTTAAATTTATCATACCGCATAAATATGATCACACTTTTTGATTTAAAAATTTATAGGTAGCCATGTAGGGCATTGCAAAGCTTGGTGATGAATTCTATTATTTATTTTATTTGGAAGCGTTGATTGGTAGACTATCAAAGTACACTAGGTATTAACACAAGAATTAATTATCTTTTTTCACTGTTTTACAGGAAAATCTTACCATATTTCTAACAAACTGGAAGGTACGGCTGGAGTCGCTAGAGAAAGTATTAAATTTATAATATTCCTGAATATGCTAGTTATCTCATTTATAGGTACATATCGAAACTGCGGTTGAGCCACTTCATTTAGTCTTATACAAGGTTATTCTATTGCACCTGATTACATTTCCCGGTAGCTCCTAATTACATTTCCCAGTCTGTCCCGGTAGCTCAGTGGTAAAGGCGGCACTCTGTGAATCCACAGGTTCCAGAGGTCGTGGGTTCGAAACCCAGCCGGGATATGAGAAGTTATCCTCTCATTTGGGATTTTTACCACATAATAATATGTCTTGGGCCTACTGCTGGAATAATGGGACTTTAATAGTCCTTATCGGGCAGTATAAATAAGGGGATATTATTATTATTTCTCAATGTCTTAATGCACGTGTCCTGCCCTCGTGTGTTGGTCGTAGGTAGGTATGATGCGGAGTGGTGCTCTCCTGGCGGAAGACTCCCCCTCCTACCTCCTCCAGTACTACAATGCGCCCTCGCTAGAAGACGTGTTCCTCCACCTGTGCGAGCAGGACCAGAACAACAACACCTCCGACACTCATGGGACGCCCGCCTCGTGTGATAAGCTGCGCCTGTCCAGTGGGCCGCCGGTGCCTGAGCGGCGTCTGGACGCTGGCCGCTTCAGTTACCACCGCTTCAAGGCGCAGGTCATGAAGAATCTGTTCCAGATCAGGCGGAATGTTGAGTGAGTACATACCTTATTATTATTATTATTTAACTCTTTATTGGTCAACTACATACATTCAAAAAAATAGGACATGCTAAAAAAAAAAAAAAAATTGAATATGTAGTGAACCAATAATATAAAAAAATACCTTACTACTTCTCTTCCCTAAGGAAAGGTCTTCACTTTAGGTAACCTGCAATAACAGTCTACAGTGGCTATTCAGTCAAGTGAGGACCTTCTTTTTTATACATATAAATTTTATTTTTCATAACTATTCTTGTCCGTTTTGAATATACTCGTATGTATCTCCTTCAGTGTCAATTGTACAGTTTGAATTTCATATTTTACTACAGGCAATGGTGAAAGAATACCCTAGACATTTTCACCACCCTTGATCAATTACTTCCCAGAAATTTCTAATATTAGAAATAAGAAGTATTATCTATTAAATATTTTTTTGCTCCGATTTCAATTTTTTTATATGTGCAGATGCACATTTGATAACCTCCTGACGAACTTTGGTTTTGTGTCACTCTGTCTGTTGGTCTGCCTTTCTGACGGTCTGTTAAATGCACACCATATGGCGCGCAAATATCAGAAACTACTGAACGGAAAAACATCTTGATGTTCAATTCATTTTATAATATAAGATAATATACAATTAATACCTACAATTTTCCAAAACCATCAATTCTTCTTTTGGTATGTAGCTATAAATAGTCTAGTCAGTCTGGACAATGGACCCGGAAAGAACCCAACCTGCCTCTGGGCATCTCCGGGACTAAGAGCCCCCGTCAATCTTTCCACCGCCATGGCAGGGCGCCCATGGGGAAGTAATTTAATGAACAGTTGAAGGTCTCCGCTTGGTACTTGGACGTAGCTAAGGGTGGCAACCAGATATATTTCGCTGGCGGACTTATATAGGACCCGCCCACTGTATTTATTATGCATTGCACCAGCCTTCTGGGTGCTTTTATTTCATTACGGAGGTCAGCGATCAGTAAGTCGGTGACTTTCACGTTTGTATAGATAATGTTTTATATTTTTGGTCGTAGGCTAAGCGCTCTAAGCATCGATGTATAAAAAGCTTGTCGAAACATTTTAATTGTTTAACAACAAGCTCAATACTAAAAAAAGTATGAGTATTTACTATTAGATTTAGGAACTTAGGAACCTACACAAGAACTCACTAACACTACTTCTAAGAACTTGTTCATCAGTTTGATCATGTTCTTGGTTTCATCAATCAATAAAATTAATCACCCATCGCCCTGTCCTTCAGACATAATATTTCATTCCATATCACTAGGTAGGTTTAATCTTAATGACCTTTTCTTCGCTAAGTGGATGTCTTCCTTACAAACCGGAAGCATTCGTGAAATTATTATTATTCGTTTACTACAAAAGGTGATGCTTTTCAATTATTGATATTTGTATTCAACATGTGGAATTCACAATATGAATTAGTAACCAATTAAAGTTTGAGGACTTTATCAGATCATTGAATGTCAAAAGTGAAGCACAATTTAGAGAAACACTCTTCTGATGAAGATGTAATTCGCAAAACCTTTCCAATATAAGCAAGGAATCAGTAATGCAGAATAATTTAACCTCATATAAAACAGAAATACACTGCCAATTATGGACACAATGCTTCCTCGTGAATGGTACCAAACAAATTATAAGTTTCAAATTTGATTATCGCTAGAATCGTAGATTTTTTACTAAATCAATTGTATCTACAAAAATTCTAACCCGATTCTCTTCAAATTTATTTTATATGGTAGAATACCATTTTTACTGGACGTACACTCATTGAGTCCCGTTGACCTTTTTTTCATGTCATTGAGTCCCGTAATTTTAGCAGGTACCTCAGACCATATGCCTCATTGAGTCCCCTAATATTTTTGGGTCTACCAGACCATATGACTCATTGAGTCCCTTTACCTGATGTTAGTATATAAGAAGAAGTAAATAAGAACACAGTTAATTTTTATAAAAATGAATACGCGGACAGTTATGTCTAAATGTTGTGTTTCGTTAGCCAGCTAGGATAGCTTGGGTGAGGGGCTTAGGTTAGGTTGAAATTAGCGCAGGGTTAGACCGGGTCACTGCGCGACCCGGCCTAACCGCCTGCGCTAATTTCAACCTAACCTAAGCCCCTCACCCAACCATCCTACCCGACAAACTGAAGTCAGAAATCTATCGTGCAATCTCACCTTGTTAACTTTACCTAACCCTATCTAACTACAAAATTCCTCTAACAAAAAATTCACTTACGCATCAAATTCCAATAGACAATAATTTCATTTTCATTTATGAATAAAAATAAAAACAAGAATTCTTAATAAAAAATGAAAAGAGTGTTCTAATTTTTTAGAGGAGGACTGACCCAACTGACTGACAAATAATATGATCTTCTATGTACAAGTTTATGTATGAGGAAAAATAGGTATTAATTATGTACGGGACTCAATGAGTGGTACGATAACTTCAACCGTTCCAAACCTTGGGACTCAATGAAGCATCGACAAAAAGGGACAAATCCAGACGGGACTCAATGAGGCGCCTCCCATTTTTACTACATTCTAGATTCTACAAAAAATTCTTTATCGGCCAGTGTTGTACTTTATTTTTGAACTTTTTGGTCCAAAATTTCGGATTTTCTTAAATATCAGAGCTAAATCATAATGAATTAAAAAATAGTTACTAATGGTCTATGTAAAAAAACACGTATACGCATATACATACAACATTTGTGCACCGTTCATGAGGGTGTACCGTTGGGCGTACCGTTCATGAGATATAAGGGTATAAGTAAAAAGTTAGTGGTCAGGCACAATGGTCTCTATCACCAAGAACCGCTAATGCGAAGTTGATGAATTTAAAATGGGACCATCTACAGAACGTCTCCTATATGTCAAAATCGGTTCAGTAATTTATGAGATTTGCGCGTTACAAGGAATGTATTTAACAGACACACAGACAGAGCAACAAACAGACACAAAACCAAAAAATTGTTAAATTCGGAGAAGAAACATATTTTTTTAACAAAAACGAACACTATACTTCCGATTTCTAATATTAGATATTTCTCGGAAGTAAAATTGGTCATAAAATTTGTTAGCTTAACACTGCTATGTATAATATAGAATGACGTATATCAAGAGTTCTGTTGTTGATAGTTTCTGTGGGTACAATGGAGAATATTATGTCTTGTGTAAATGTGAAGGTATGAAAATAGAAGGGTAATTTAAGATACCTACTGAGGATACACAAAAAAGATTAAATCTTCAATAAAAGTTACTATATGAGTATATTCATGACAGCTATCATGAATCATACAAAGCATTATTAATATAAATATGTATGTCTATAGTATATGTATGATTTCATTTGTGGGTAGCGCAGCATTACTAAGAGACTCCTTCACTTTTCGAATTCTATTGCATTAACTTATTTTTACTCTGGTAATGCCGCCACTGGTCGTTACTCATACAAGAAACTACTCATTTCTCCTCACGAGGTATGATTGGATCCCGAACATCTAAGTACAGAGCAGAAAAAATCCTCCCCCGCTGGGAATCGAACCCAGGTCACCATGCGTGCAATGCCTAGCGCGCTAACTCACTCGGCAACGGTAACTAACATACAAAGCATTAATTATTATTGATGTGGTTACATTGACTACGGTGCTAGACGTGTAATGTAAACAATCTAGCGCATGGATCCGTGATCTGTTAATCGAATCCCACCCAATACTTGGATTTTTTTACTAAAAAGTCTGTAGAATAAGAAGCTCACTTCTGTTGTTGATTCCATTGGCTAGTGAAACCAGAATTCCTGCGTGATAATCGACTGTGATACTCACTGACTAAAGGTTTACCTTTACTACAAGTACCTACCGACCCCAGTAGCTTGATCGATAAGGCGGTGGATTTGTAACCTGGAAGTCGGTTTCAGCGTAGATTTAGCAAAGCTAGTTCGAGTAATATGATAACTGTTTTTGTCACTAAACGTACCTATATTAGTTTTTTCTTTAAAGCTTTATTAGGTAGAAAAAAAAAATATATAGGTACAGTAGAATACAATGAAATATAAAAAAAAACAAAAAGATTAAACAAATATACAAGAAAGAAAAAAAAAAAGAGAAATGTCCTACCTAAAGGGCGGGGTTATTGCCTGTGGCAATCTCTTCCACCCAACCCTTTTATCATAGACCTTTTAGTTTATCATAGACCCCATAATTATTAGGTTTTTTAGTTTTATAAATGTACATTATATGTATAAAAAGTTCCTGCTGCTAGAAACTGTGTAATAGCTACCCACTGCTCCTTGTGCTGAATGCGTGTAAATTGATTGCCAATACGTCACTGAGAAACACTTAGCTCACCCGGAGGATTCATTAATTACAGACCTAGACAATTGGGATTTTATTTATGCTGATTGGCCCGATCATGGGAAAGCTATAACAGACTTCCTCCAGTCGTCTTGGCTCACTCGGCTATGGAACGTTCTCCTAGCTCATTATTGAAGCCAGGTGATCTATGTCTTAATCCTAGCACAACAAAATTGATTGTATAATTTTTACATGTGGAAAAACTTTGTCTCGAGTTTGATTTTATAAATAGATTTTTTATTTATTTAGTAAATTTGTAATCCTGAGAATCCCTCTAAAGTTGTGACATAAGTACACAAAAAACCACATGCTTACATATTTCATTCAGACCTAAACGAAACGAGAAAAGCTAAAATAAACAATCCAATACTCAAATTTTGTCTTCATTCAGTAGTAACACACCCCTATTATTTTAATTATATCTATATTATGTACTTATGTAAATTATAATTATACACATGTATCTATGTAGGTATACCGATTGCATAGGTAGATACTGATAGTGTTATCTAGCATGGGCAAATCGGAAAATCCTTATTCCTAGGTGATGCTTGTGGCAAATTTTATCGTCTAAGATCTTTTAATTTATCATCTTGGACACCATCTAGACTCGAGGTTTACAGAACAAGCCGAGGCAAATGGATTCCCTCGGCGTTTTTCTTCAAGGGCAATCTATATTATTTTTTAGTTGAGACGTTCTCAGGCACAAAGTTAACAGATGATGGGAGTTACCAATTACCAGAGTTGATTCATTGTGATTTATGAACCCAGACACCATCAGCATGCTATATTCATATAGCATGGCGTTTGGCTTACAAAAAAAAAAAAAAAAAAAAAAAAAAAAAAAAAAAAAACAACACAATACTTCCGATACCTAGAGAGGAACAATATATTTTACAAAAGTTTCTAAAACACAGTAGGTATGTATACCATATTAATAATAATAAATACTCTCAAAGGGGTGTGTAGGTATTCATAACCATTTGCTTTTACTCGTAATTATTTCCTATTCCTCACAAGCAATTGATCCATTTTAGTTTGCAGGAGCTATTAATAAAAAGAAAGGTCAGCTTTATGAATATCCAAGTACTTTTGCTCTCAAAAATTTATGAATACTTATCGACAGTAGCAATTTCTTAAAATTTCGGAAGTAAAAGCTTTTGCTTCTTTTTATGGATACGGCCCATTGTCTTGACTTCATGCCCAAAGTTCAAGGGACGTGTTTCTCTTAAAGAATTCTAAAACTAAACGAAGAACATTCTTTTTTTTTTTTTTAACATGTTCATATTTGACATAGCATGTGAATTTCTAAGAATTCGAATCCTAATTTTATATAAGTGTTTTCATCATAAACATCCTCTATGCATATATTCCAGAATAACAGCATTCATGTTCATCCTTCCCATCGTGATTTGCCTCTTCTTCAACATGGCCATCGGACACGACCCCACTAACCTGACGCTAGCCTTCGTTAACGACGAGATCTACTCGTGCACCAATGCCACCTACAAGGGGTGTGCCCTCACAGACACCATCTACTCTTCCTGCCAAGTCCTGGAAGAGCTGAGGCGCAAGTCCTTCATATTGGTGGGTAAATCTAACCACACGGGAAAAAATAGCGCCTTATTTACATAGCCCACCGACCTCAGTAGCTTGATCGATAAGGCGGCGGACTTGTAACCTGGAGGTCGGTGGTTCAAGTCCGGGTATCAGCGTAAATTTGGTAAAGCGAGTTTGAGTAGATGTGACATCACGAAAGTGATCAACACAAATATGATAACTCTTAAAAAACTTTTTATTTACATAGCCCTAGCAGCACTTATTAATCATATTATTCCAGTTTAGCACAAGACGTATTTTGCTCTGAGGATTGGCTTCCTATGTGAAGTTTGAGGATAAATACAATTTTATAAAAAAATACATTTTTTCATCTTTCTTTTTTGAATTATTGTGTAACAATTGTAACATAATATTAAAGAAAATAACTATCTCTATATACAGGGTGGTCCAGAAAGTTTGCACCAAAATGATAGGGGTAACAAAAGAGACCATTTCCAACAAAAATATTCCCGGACATTTTCCTTTATTTTTTGTCGTTTTCAAAATGGCGGCCAAAAGTGTGTTTTTCAATATTCCGACTTTGATTTGGCTTTTGATTTTTTTTAATTTTTTCTGTACCACCTAGAAAAAAACGGATTGCATTTTTGAATTGAGAATAAAATTTTAATTAAAATAAGTTCAATTAACCCGTTCAATTTTTTAATGTTCATGCTCATTTAGGCTGTCAAGGTTCTGAACGCACGTATTTGAAAAACACACGTTTTGGCCGCCATTTTGAAAACGACAAAAAATAAAGGAAAATGTCCGGGAATATTTTTGTTGGAAATGGTCTCTTTTATTACCCCTATCATTTTGGTGCAAACTTTCTGGACCACCCTGTATAAATGAGAAATATGGACGGGCTTTGTGGGTTTGTGGGTTTGTGGCTTTGTGTGCAGGAATTGTTTAGGCGAAACGGTAAGAGATAGCGAAAAATTGATGAGAACCGACCCCAAGTAAAATTGCCGGAAAGTACCAGGAAAACTTTCAAAAGTCCGAAATTCCAAACCGTCCTTGAGTTATGAACTTCCTCAAGTATTTCCTTGAGGAAGGGTCCGATTTTAAGACAGTCTTTGCCCTGGAACTTGAAATCTATCGCGAGGACCTATATTTTTTATTATCTAATAACACATTAGACAATTATCTTTCATTTAATTCATTTTAGGTCACATTCTGACGTACCGTTCTGGAGATATAAGCCAGAATGTTCGAAATTTCGACCTTTTTTTCAGACTTTTCACGTTTTTTAGCAGATTCCAGCGCGGAACTGAAAATTTGTCGCGAGGACCTATATTTTTTATTATTTAATAACATATTAGACAAAACTAGCTTTCATTTAATTCATATTAGGCCATATTCTGACGTTTTGTTCTCGAGATAGAAGCCAGAATGTTTGAAATTTCGACCATTTTTTTTAGACTTTTCACGTTTTTTTACAGATTCCAGCACGGAACTTAAAAGTTATCGCGAGGACCTGTATTTTTATTGTTAAAAACCGTCTGAGAACATCACATGATTTTATTTGAGCCCTTTGTTGCCATATTCTGACAAACCGTTCTCGAAATATGGGCCAGTTTGCTACATTATCAATATCCGCTATGATAGATTTGGCTCGGGATTTTGAAATTTACAGCGATGATGGTTGTGTGTGTGTGTGTGTGTGTTGTGTGTGTGTGTGTGTGTGTGTGTGTGTGTGTGTGTGTGTGGATGGTGTGTGTGTGTGTGTGTGGATGGTGTGTGTGTTGTATGTGGTGTGTGTGTGGATGGGTGTGTGTGTGGATGGTGTGTGTATGTGTGTGGTGTGTGTGTGTGTGTGTGTGGGTTGATGGATGTGTGTGTGTGGGTGGTGGGTGTGTGTGTGTGGGTGAGTGGGTGTGTGTGTGGGATGGGTGTGTGTGTGGATGGGTGTGTGTGATGTGTGTGGGTGTGTTGTTGTGTGTGTGTGTGTGTGTGTGTGGGTGGGTGTGTTTTGGATGGGTGTGTGTGTGTGGATGGGTGTGTGTGTTGATGTGTGTGTGTGAGTTGTGTGTATGTGGTGTGTGGGTGTGGTGTGTGATGTATGGGTGGTGTGTGTGTGATGGCTTGGCGAAGCGGGTGCAGCCCGCTAGTTATTTTATATTTAACATAACAAGAGCGTACGCAACAAGGAGCAGATATGGGCACCTGTCCAAAAATTATGTGCTCTTACGGGCAGGTGGTACTTTTGGGATATGGGCACCTGCCCAAGTGCCCATATACCAACTTTGGGCACCTACCCATATTCTAAATCCCCCTATTTTTTTTTTATTACACACATAAGATTACTGGGTAACGTTCAATTCCTTGTCGGGTAACCTTATTTATTTATTTACACTTTATTTATTTTTACAAAACAATCATCAACAAAGAATTAATAACAATAAAATTAAAAAAAAACTTATGTACAAAAAATAATAATAATAATAAAGATCAATGTTAATTTTTCATTACAATTGTTTTGTAATCCGGGGCGAAATTAATGCCTTAGGCATTCTCTGCCACTTAACCTTTGTGCTTACAGCAACAATACAACTCATCAGAGGACGCCCAGCTGGGGATGTACCACAATGAAGTGTGGGGCGCCATCTACTTCGCCCCCAACTACACCCAGTCAGTGGTGGAGAGGATCAACAAGGGGCAGCATGCCAAGGCGTCAGCCCTGGACTACGGGGCCCTCAGCTTCTGGATAGATCGGTCAGGTAAACCATCACTCTCTGGCATCTGGCCCTCGTTCCAGAAAGCACCCACTCTCATAATCCATAAATCTCAATTTCAACAGTCGCACAACGTTAAAATCAACCAAGAGTGCGTTGTGTGACGGTTGATAGGGAGATTTAGGGATGATGAGAGTGAGAGTGCTGTCTGGATGGAGAGCCTGCTGGTGTCACTCATCGATTCCCATGTTTTCCTTTGGGTTCAGTCATTTTTATTATTTTAACAGATATACGTATATAGTTAATATTTTATATTCTGGATTTCTAGCAGGAAATCAATTACCGAGCATAACCATGAAAGCATCTATTCAAAAACAAGAACTCATGCAGAACCCTACAAACTTACTGTCTTTAGGAAATATAACTCAATTTCAAAAAAACCTTTTCACTAGACCTCTTAGTCATCCCCCATTTGCTTCCTTCCTCAGACAAATACATTGCCACCATCGTCCAACGGGATGTCGTCTTCAGTCTACTGGAAACCATCAACAAAATCCTGGAACCATGTGCCGCCAAAATCAAAGTATCACCTAAAATAGTCGCAAGTCCCATTCGGGTGAGTTCTACGACCTTTAAAATAAAATTAGTTGTTTAGTTAACATCATAATACCATCCTTACTTTAAAAAGAGTTTCTCAGTATTTTTGTAGATTCATGGACTGTCACTAAAAACGTACCGGGGTTTCTCTTGAAAAATAAATAAACACTTTCCCGCCTTAATGAATTTCAATCGAACACAAGAAAAAAACATTTCTGTCAATATCTAAATCTGACGGGGTGGACCAAATTTCTAACTTCGGAGGACTGTATCAATTATAATATTATTTAATTTTAAACTTCCGATCACATTTTGATATCAGAAGTATTTTTCTCACTTTTCCTACCTACCTTCTTCTTATTATTTTGATTGAAAATTGATTTGTAATTTTAGTTTCATCCAGCCATCTATGGAACAAATGAGCCGACGTTTTCACACTTCGCAACACCTGCTGCGCTCTGTATGTAAGTGAAACCTCTGTGTATTTATTTATTATTTAGGGCCGAATGATAAGGCCGAATTTATTGGAGTTTCAACTAATCACAGCACACTACAGCTTGACTTGAAGGACTACAGTCTGATCTAGCCTAAATTTAATCCTGTTTTATAATTCGGTCCTTAGATGTATGGCATACCTTCAGAATTAGTTAATACTGAAGGATGATTCTTATTATACTTGATGTGTAAAAATAATTTTAGAGTAATTATAATGATTTAAATCTTAATTATCTTCCTTAAACTGTAGTTTTTGTCAGTTCAACTCTTCTTGATAAATAATAATAATATAAAAAAATATTTTCGTACTGCATCCAATTATTGTTTTTTAGCTGAAAAGTATCTCTCTTATTTAATTTTTTTTTCCAGATGTATATTCTACCTCCCCGTAATTTTCACCGGGGCTATTATCAATGGAGAGAAGGAGGGTGGGGTCATAGAACGGGTTATGGCTGCTGGTAAGTTTTTTTTCGGAATGGTAAGGGTAATAGCATGGGCAAATGTTTCGCCTCTTTGTCTCATCCGTGAAGCTGTGGCTACTTTAGGCTATGCTGAGGAAACCTCTTTGTCCTCGATCAAATTTTATAATTCAATTGTTTTAGTGTGTTTCTCCACCTAGAATAAGTGAAATTTAATGGTCAAGAGGCCATTTTCACTCAGAATAATCACTGAGAGATAAAGTCTAATGTTTACTTTGGCGCGACAACTTGTATAGAAGCTCTGATCAGGTGCCCCAAAAAAAGAAATTCTTTAACAATTGCATTCATCTCCAAGCTTCTGGATATTCTAGATTTGTATACCAAAATTAAGACTGATGTTATTGCCCACATTTGATGTGAGTATACTTTTGGCTTGATTTTAACACAGCAACAACTGCTCTTGAAGATTTTCTTTGAAATTTCACTTTTCTTTTAGTGAGGTACTAACCTCAGTAGCTTGATCGATAAGTTGGCGGACTTGTAACCTGGAAGTCGGTGGTTCAAGTCCCGGTTTCAGCGTAGATATTTTTTATATATTAATACGTGTTTAACGTCGCTTTCAACTGCATGGTCAATTGGGTCATATCACAACGGAAGTGTTACCTTCCATTCGCAGGAAACTCACAAACCTACTACCCACATTAACCTTACCCAGCCTGGGTTGGGGTGGAATGCCAGTATCATGAAGTCTTCACCTCACTGAACGCTGCTTAACTTCGGTGATCCTGCGAGAACCGGTGCATTCAACGCGCCATCGACGCTGGAAGCGTAGATTTAGTAAAGCGAATTTGAGTAGTTGTAGTTTCACCGAAAGTGATTAACACAAATATTATAACTTTTACTGAGGTTCATGAGTGACATCCTTTAGTGCAGCCCTATTTTCAGGGATCAGTTTATTGAATACAGCTCTAATTTGAGGAGTTTATAGGTTTTTCAAAAGTAATTTTTCCAGACATTTTACTTCTGAGAAATTTCTTCTAATATTAGAAATCGGAAGTATTGTGTTTTTTTTTCCTAAATTCAGCTTTTTATTTCAGGCATGAGTTTCTTCGAGGTAGCCATCGCCCACTCGGCTGTCCAGTTCGTGCTGATGGTGATTCAGGCCATGGAGATGATGTCCATCATGTACCTGGTCTATGATAATCCGTATAACGGCAGCATCTTCACGGGCCTGGCACTCTTGCTGGTCGTTGGCTGTGGCGGCTCTGTGTTTGGTGAGTTATAATAATAATATCGCCTTATTTATACTGCCCGATTAGGACTATTAAGTCCCATCATTCCAGCAGTAAGCCTTGTAGTAAGCTTAGAAGCCAAATAAAAATGGCTTAGTATGGGTCCTCTGTATAAAAAAAAATATGAAAAAATAAAACAAATGATTTATTATAAAAAATAAAATAAAAAAAAAGCCCAAGACGTATTATTATGTGGTAAAAATCCCGAATGGGAGGATAACTTGTCTTGTCCCGGCTGGGTTTCGAACCCGCGACCTCTGGAATCTCTGGATTCACACAGTGCCGCCTTTACCACCGAGCTACCGGGACAGACTTATCTAACTTATATCTTGTCTTTAACCTATATCAGTGGTCGAAGCGATTGTCTGGTAATCACGGATTCAAAATCCAGACTGAACATGACAAGTTATCCTTACACCTGAAATTTTGAGCACATAATAATACGTCTTGTGTGCCTTGTTCGTAATAACTTGAATCACATTGTTAATAATTAAATTTTAATTAGAAAAAAGTGTATATAACAATCTATATATTTTTTATTTTTTTAAAGATGAGTGTTTCACAGCCTTTTTTATTTCGTAGCCATGAAACAGGAGCTACTGTAGACGCTTGTGGTCTGTGTTGTAGCCTGCCCATCCCGTAGTATGTCTCCCCTCTGATGGGCGAGAAGTGACACAACACTTCCCATTTAGGTGCTGGGTCAACACGAGCGCACCGGAAGGTATCCCTTACAAACAATTGTAACCAAATTAAGAATACAAATTTTTGTCGGCGCGTTGGTTCGAACCCGAGACCTTCCGCATGGTAAGCGAGTGCTTAACCACTGAGCTAATTGTTGGCACACTATAATAAATGCTAAAAAAAAAGAAAATACGTCTTATGCTTACTGCTGGAATAGTTGGACTCATCAATCCTAATCGTGTGATATAAATAAGGCGATATTATAATCTATAGAAGGAAAGCAAAGACCAGCTAGCTGACAACAAAAATTAAAACGCTAGCTATTCATGGCCGAAGCCAGCCTTGCTGAGTTTAGTGTAGGTACCTGCTTTGTGGGGGTTCCCCTGTCTCTTATGATATTGTCCAAGACTTTCTGAAGAATGGGCCTGAACAAGTTTAATAGTACATTCGGGTCTGTTCTACTGCAATGAAAAAAAAAAAAACAATTTTCATCATTTTATATATGTACCAGATGTACCTATATAATATTATTTAATTTAATGTTTCTCCTACTATGTTTCTGCGCTTGTTAATTGCTATCAAACACCTCGGCCGAGGTGTGAAGAACGCCTATACAAAGAAAGAGACAGCCCGGCAGAGTGTAAGGTTACGGAAAACATAGTTCCCATGCATTTCATGTACTTTCAGCCAGCCAAAGGTGCAACATGAATTTCAAAATATGTTTATAAAAAATAAATGATGAAAAAGTATTTAATTTTTTTTAAAAATATTTATCAGATCTTTTAACCCATGGCCTACCCAAGCCATTTTTATGAAACTTGCCCTGGGGACCAAGGGTATTTTCCTCAAAATCACCTGTCTAGCATTTGTGCAACACGCGGTCCCCCAGACAAAAAACCCATATTTCCTTGTCACTAGGGACCGTGTATAGCATATGTGCTAGACAAATTGTCTTGTATATATGCTATACATGGTACACAAGAAGGTTCAAACGTGTCTAGCATATCTGCAACCCCGGTACATCAGGTAATACCAGTATCTTGCAAATGTGCTACCCATGTTTGGCAATGGGTTAATTATTTTAACATACTCTACATTTCAACTCCGCGACTGTTCCACTGTGCTCTGTTTCTTCCAGGTTTTATCCTGGCTGTCCTCAGCAAGAACCTAGCGGGCGCCTGTTTCTTCGGCATCGGGTCCAACTTCCTCCTCATGTGTGTCTGCGGGTTCATCTGGCCGGCAGAGGGCGCCCACTATCTCCTCCGGCTGGTCAACTCCTACTTTCCCCTCACGCTGGCTGCTACCGCCATGCGGTCCATCACCATCCGAGGCTGGGGTGAGTAGACCGGAATTCCTGAACTGGGTGGGCTCTTTGAGTCTGCGGTCATCAAAGTAACAAGAGCATCAAGTTTTATAAATAATAATAATAATAATATTGCCTTATTTATACTGCCCGATTAAGACTATTAAAGTCTAATTAATTCAGCAGTGAGCCCAAGACATATTATTGAGTGGTAAATATCCCAAATGGGAGGATATCTTGTCATGTCCCGGCTGGGTTTTGAACCCACGACCTCTGGAATCTCTGGATTCACAGAGTGCCGCCTTTACCACTGAGCTACCGGGATAGACATAGTATTTTTGACTACCGTCCAGCATTGAAAATTCATTTATCTCATGTGAGAAAATGAATTATAAAAATATAGGTATGTCTATCTATTAAAATCTTTAAAGGTGTACATGAAAATTGAAGTCCAAACATTACTAGTTATCATATACCTATGTGTTAATCACTTTCCTCATACCACAACCACTCAAACTCGCCTTACCAAATCTACGCTGAAACCGGGACTTGAACCACCGACCTCCAGGTTACAAGTCCGCCGCCTTATCGATCAAGCTACTGAGGTCGGTTCCCAAACATTACGACACATCATGTTAGATAATATCTGAACATACCTATAGAACAGTATGGGGTGACATTATTGTGTCTCACTAGAGGACTATAAACAGAGAACAGACTTGCCAACCCTTACAAGCCAGGCTAGCTTGCAATTTCCTAAGGGTTTAATGGCTTGTACGGAAAAGTCCAAGTCCTCATGATGGTTGATCGCACATAGAAATATGCGGTTCAGGACGAGCCAACTTTGAAATAAAGTTGGCTGGAGACCATCACTCACCCCTCCAGCTGTAGCCAAGCTGGCTACAACAACAACATTATTTTTAACTCATGCACCTGCCCCCCCCCCCCCAGGTATCACTCACCCCGCTATCTACATGGGCTTCCTGGCCTCCCTGGTGTGGCTCCTCGTGTTCCTACTCATCGCCTATCTGGTGCTCAAAGTTCGGGACGACATCTGGCGGAGGAAATAATTCGAAAATCTTTTTAAGAACTTGGAATTTTGTTCTTCTCTCAAGCAGGCGGAGCCGGTGCTAAGGCGCTGCGGAACAGCAGCACCCCCCGACAAAAGATAAAATGAAAGGATTTTCTCAAGTCCTAGCTAATATACAATGAAAATCGTCACAAATTTCTAGAATAATGAATGTATAATTATTATTATAATAGATATGGTAAACAAACTCAAACTAGCCAGCGTCGATGGCATGTTGAATACACCGGTTCCCTTCAGAACACCGAAGTTAAGCGACATCCAGCGAGGTTAAGACTTGGATGGGTGACCATTCAAATTCTAATTCTCGTGACCCTGGCTTTTCCCGGCCCCACTCAGGCTGGGTGAGGTCAATGTGAGTAGCAGGTTTGTGAGTTTCCTGCGAATGGAGGGTAAAACCCCCGTCGTGATATGACCATGGCAGTTAAAAGCGACGTTAAACCCCACTTAAAAATAAAAAATAAAAAAATAAAAAATAAAAAAAACTCAAACTCTTTAGATACTGAAAGAACGACTCTAAACATCCCATGTCCGTCTGGTTTATGTGGTAGCAACCCCAAAATTTTTCCCACGGCCGCGCCTGCTCCCAAGTAAGCTTTAGGAATTCAACAATGCAAACTCCAAGGTTAAACTTAGATGAAATAAACAAGAAGTTCTATATCTCATCTTCAAAAAAAATAAAGGCTTCATAAAATTTGACATTTTTTTAAATGAACATGGACTAGATCCCACCATCCGTAGAAGATCGGATGACCCAAGTTTTTTTCAGACATAGGAATACATTAATTTCAAAACGGAAATTATACATTTAAAATTTGTCTTGAAAGCCATTTTTTCAGTATTATGTATTTACTGTGTTGCTCATGTTGTAACACAATAAAAAATTGAATTATATCTCATATTAGTTAGTCTATTGTACATAAATTATGATTATTAAAGTTGAATCCACTATCATGGAGAATAAAATATTACCCCCCCCCCTCCTTAGCATTGTTCTTCGACTAGAACATTAATAAAATTATTTATTTCTATTTTATGATAACAGGCGTGAAGCCCTTGAATTTTGAAATTATTGCAACTTTTTTGGTATAAAGTTTGTTTACTTTTCCAATTGGTATTTTAATTTAGTTCATTGTAAATTTCTGAGGTTACCTGATTTTGTAAATAAAGTATAATTAATATGTCCTTAATCTAAAAGTGCACCAGCTCTCTTATAAATTAATTGAGTTCTGATTCTATGATTACTTAGGAATATCCCCTCTATTTTTACAGGTAAAAGTACTGTAGGTACCTACACTACCTACAGCAAGAACAAAAATTAACAAGCTCAGCATAAATAATAAAATTACTTCATCTGTGACTTTCAAAAGTTAACTATCTATAGCATTGAACTTCTTCTGAGGAAGAGAATAGAAAATTGAAAACCAAAATTGGGCTGCAAATTATTATAAAGGACCCATCAGAAAAAAAGTATTGGTACTTGCGAGGTTTTCTTTCAGAAGGGAGCCGGGATGGGACCTTCATTCGTTAATAAGCTGACCTAGCTAGTGTTTTGGACTTATCTGTTTTATGACAGATCACAGGTTCTAATATGTTATCTAAATAAGATACGCACATTGCGAGTCAGATAAATGTAAAGGCGTACATACAATTATATTTTTTTTCTCACAAAAAATGAAAATTTTTCAAAAAACGTCTCAAAAATAAGGAAGTTTTTTTTTTTAAATTATGCATGGCTCAGTGGCCGCATTTAATAAAGCTAAATCCCGAAATTTGCCAAAGGCAATAAGTTTAAGCCATGTGTAATATATTTTATTTATTTTTTCTCAAT
>CM044959.1:22229406-22241752 GCA_024516035.1 Bactericera cockerelli | reverse complement strand
TTACTAGGGTTCAGTTATTAATGATCTCTTCTTACTTTGGGAACATGACCCAGAACATAAGGATGGGACCTAAGAGCTCCAAGATTAACCGAAAGTTTGCAAAATTGAGCGGTCCTAATGAGGCGATAATATTCAGACCTTTAATTAGAGGAATTCGTGCTTGGATGTTAGTGCTGATAATAACTACTAGGAACAGGGTCATTCGAAAACATTGACAACATGGAGATCAATGATCATGAATCGATGAATATTTAAAAATATGAAACGTCCAGAAATATGAAAAAAATTGAAATCGAAGCAATTTTTTTTCTTCCTTTTTTACAAAAACAAACACAATTCATTCGATTTCTAATGTTAGAAATTTATCGAAAGTAATGAAAATAGCAACAGACCGAATTTATTAAATTTATAACAAATGATGCATATTTCATCTTCGGCAATTCTTAAGTGTATCAAAGCTACAATAATTATGAACTCACAACATGCCATTGAATTGTTGATTTTTAATCCAGCTTTAACCTAAATCTTAACGTACAGCTTGGCTGTCCCTGTATCCGCGGATTTAATCCATGTATGTAATTTTATGGTCGAGCCAGACAGTCTGGCAGTTCCACAGTAGTCAAGTAGGATTATTACGGACTGCAAGGTGGATGTGCTTCCGCTCAAATTACACCACATGACCAACACTCTGAATGAAGTTTACTATTTGGTTTGCACTTTCTGCACCTCCTTCTTCTTCTTCTTCTACTTCCTAGCTCAGCTATCATGTTAACTTTCCGCTGCACTCATTACGACCAGACTGCTTGATGTGAGAATAAAATAAACCTACAAATTGGTTTACAATTTTATCACGTAGATTTGTTGTTTTTTTAACGCCAATATGAAATGTATTTGGATTTGTGGGAGAATTTCTTCGCTTCTCTACAGGGTTCGTGCAGAGCCTGCATGGAAGAAAGCAAAGGAAGTAATTATAACTAAAGAGAAAGCTGCGAGATGGATGCTTCCTACAATGTCATCAATATTTTGGTAGGTGTAAGGAAAGAGCTAGTTTTTATTTTAACTTGATATCACATGAAAAACCTTTAGCAACGTTGTCCCTTATGCGTTTTTCTTAAAACCAACTATCGAAGAAAAATAAGTTGAGATTTTTTTTTTGATATCTATACAGGGTGTCCCACCAAACTTGGACACCTCAAATTACTCGGCCCCTGAAAGAGTTTTTGAAAAATAAAAAAATCTAGGGTACATGTGCTAATTATGCGGTTTCAGTTATGAAATTTTTTTTATACAGGGTGGTTCAAAAGTCAGAAATTGAGGTGTCAACTTTCGATTTTTAAATGGATCGACCTGAATTTTATTTGATAATTTTACTTCTAAATGATTCCTGAGTACTTTTTTAAACAAAAATATTACATACAGGGTGGTTTTTTTTCGACCAATTTTTTTTCTAAATCTTGAATAACTCAAGTTCGGTTAATTTTTTCGATAACAAGAAGAGAATTGTTTGTGTAATGAAATCACGCACTTTCAATTGGCATCAAAAAATTTTATACAGGGTGGTTCACAAGTGAAATAATGACTTGATTTTTTTTTAAACCAAGTTTTTTTAATTTTTTATTTAGGATTAATAATTCTCTTCTAATTTTACACATTTTTCGTTAGTCATATCGAAAAATAAAACTAAAGTGTTGTACAGGGTGAGACATAATTTTTTTGTAACACCCTGTATATGGGCAGTCAAAGAGACGCGAAATTAAATATAAAGACTAAATATGCAAGAAAAACTTTGATTTTTAATTAAACTAAAAAGTTATGGTGTTTTAACTAATATTGTCGCATGGACCACCCTGTAGATATTTTCTTAAACTATCATGAAGGTACTCTAAGTTGTATGAAATTCAACGAACACTTCGAATCATGTGGGAAAAACAAGTAAAAAACACGAATTTGAAGCCATTTTCAATTTGGTGTCCACACTGAATGATTTTAAAACTTGAATTAAAAAGTAGGTAGGTGTACACACAAAATTGAGCATGGCTTTTTGAATTAATTTTTTTTCTTTCAGATTTGGACTCCTCGTTCAATTTTAGACAGTTTCGTCTACCCATATGATGGTTTAAGAAAATATCTACAGGGTGGTCCATGCGACAATATTAGTTAAAACACCATAACTTTTTAGTTTAACTAAAAATCAAAGTTTTTCTTGCATATTTAGTCTTTATATTTAATTTTGCGTCTCTTTGACTGCCCATATACAGGGTGTTACAAAAAAATTATGGCTCACCCTGTACAACACTTTAGTTTTGTTTTTCGATATGACTAACGAAAAATGTGTAAAATTAGACGAGAATTATTAATCCTAAATAAAAAAATAAAAAAACTCGGTTTTAAAAAAAATCAAGTCATTATTTCACTTGTGAACAACCCTGTATAAATTTTTTTGATGCCAATTGAAAGTGCGTGTATTCATTATACAATCACATTCTCTTCTTGTTATCAAAAAAATTAACCGAACTTGAGTTATTCAAGATTTAGAAAAAAAATTGGTCGAAAAAAAACCACCCTGTATGTAATATTTTTGTTTAAAAAAGTACTCAAGAATCATTTAGAAGTAAAATTATCAAATAATATTCAGGTCGATCCATTTAAAAATCGAAAGTTGACACCTCAATTTCTGACTTTTGAACCACCCTGTATAAAAAAAATTTCATAACTGAAACCGCATAATTAGCACATGTACCCTAGATTTTTTTATTTTTCAAAAACTCTTTCAGGGGCCGAGTAATTTGAGGTGTCCAAGTTTGGTGGGACACCCTGTATTTTTTTAAATTGTTTACAAGATTTATCAAACCACAAGAAATAATAATATTAATAAAGGTAACCAAGTTCCGCACTCCTGTAATATAATATCTTCCCACATCAGTATATCACCCACACCCCCTGCTTGACTAATTCCCAGCATATCATACTGTCAGGAACACCACACTGGAAGTTACCGAACATGACAACACTCCATATGGGAAAACTATGCTCAAAGAATAAATCATATCACCAACAACAAGACATTGTCGATTGGCAAAAATCCGCAGCGTAGGTGAGACCCTATCAACAACACATAATCTTATCTGCAGAGCTGACATTCTGAAATGAAAAATATGGCCAATGCAAGCACCGAGATAATATGATTCGATATCCTGGCTCTCATTATCTTATTATCAATGCAGTTATGCACTTATAAACATGTGTTCCTTAGTACAGGTTTTTTCATAAATATTATCATGAACAAGTGAAAAATATAATATATTGGTTACACGTAAAATCACGCATTCATGCAACAAGGTGCTTGCAATAATATGTGTCATGTACCAAGGTAAATATCATGCATTTATCTTGGAACTATTTTTTCTTTTTCAAACAAAAACGTGTGTACATAGTAACAGTATCCCACGTATGGGAAATATTTCTCATATATTGCAATTATTGGTATATTAGATCTGCAGATTGCATGTTGCGAATCTATAATGAAAGGTTTCGGTAATCGATATTTGTTTGGAGTTTCATGCAAGCATCTGATCAATCAATAATTCCGAGTTTGATCTGCCCAGGACTGCTCGGATTATAATTATTGCACTCCGTGACAGACCGGTGCACCACCTATCAACATCTCCGATCTTGATAGTACGAGAAGGGTTATTGGGATATGTTGTTATCAACACGACAAGAGCTTACCGTCTTCATTTTGTGTGGTCCGTACTTTTGTAGTTTTGAATAACTGTAGTCTAAATTTTTTAAGGGGATTTTCAAATTACCTCCGTTAATTTTATTGTGTTCTAGAAACGAGAACAGACTAACTAATTCCCAATAATCAGATGAGTTACAATCATATTAATATTATCCTCATGAGGCTCTTTTAGTTTTACCGAATTTGGAATCTTTTGTTACTCAATGCTCCACAGAATCTTTATGTATGTGGTGAACAGTAAGTTGTACAATGTACATGTTTTTTGAAATCCTGGATATGTCCATTTTATGTACTTTAATGTTTGTATAAAGTTTTCTTCACAAATTTCACATCATTCCTCTTAATTATTAAGTTATCATATTTGTGTTAATCACTTTGGTGATATCACAACTACTCAAACTCGCTTTACTAAATCTACGCTGAAACCGGGACCTCCAGGTTACAAGTCCGCCGCCTTATCGATCATGCTACTGAGGTCGGTTTTCCATTTAGTTATTAACTCCAATGAATCCCCAATCTAGTGGATTATCTATAGATAATTTCAAGTTCAGGTACTAGATTTTGGATCTGATATTTTGTAAATCTAGGGTTCAAAAACTATCTTCGAGTATGGAGTAGTTAATTTGGTTTAAAATTCACTGTCATTTGGTCCTTTCAGGTTCATACAACAGTGAGTGGATCTTGGTAATTGCTGGCGATTTAGTTAATCAAGCAGAAGCTAGAGTTCTTTTTTTTCTGAAGCTAGAGTTCAAACTCCCACCTTCTGAATTATCTCATTTGTACATATTTTAAAGTCATTGAATGAAAATGTAAATTAAATCAATAATTCTGTCCATCCCACTACAAATAAAATTATATTATCATACATATTTAACTTAACTTTCTTAAAAACCATAATGACATTGATGTTATATCTGAAGAAGTGTTCTTAATTACCTCAATATTTATCTGATGAGGCAATTCCTAATTAATTGAGTTATTTAGTTATATTTTAGTTTGCCTACTTACCTCTGCATCAATGTTGGTACTATTGACAGGAATTCGAAATCTATGGACGGTGGTTTCATTCAATCCACTGATATTTCCAGGAATATAGAGAATTCAGGACATTACTGAATAATAGGAATAACATATAGAGAATTCTGTTTAAAAATAATAATAGGAGTCTGAAACCTTGGCGTTTCTTCAACATCCAAGCCCTGAACTTTTGACATTTTCAAGCTTTTGCTCAAACTCTGTTCTTACCCGAACATCATTGGTAGACAAATGTTTTCGTATCGATATACGTATAATGTAATGAATAATGTTGCTTACAAAAAAAAGGAACAGAGATAAGAGGTAAATGTATATTGGGTCTGTGGACGGGTGGGAGGTTTTAGTGTTTTGTGGTCGGTTGTAGGAAAGGCTAGGGAACCATGGGACGCTCCTCTTTAAGAGGGGACAGACCCGGTTCTCGTGGAATGGCCTTCCATTTTCACATAACCAGGCTTCCGACATGGCGGTGTCTTGGGCTTGGTATCTCTATTCAACAGATTTTTCCTCCTTCCTGTCCAAAGGCCTGAACCCCATTCTGTGTCGAAAAAAAAAAAGATAAGAGTTAAAAAGAAACAAAGGATAAAGCTCAGTAAAGTTTTGAATAGAGACCCAGTAATCTAAAGTTTGTAGACAACAGAAAAAAAAGACAGAAGTACGATGATTAGTGATTACTAACCATCTAACCAACACCCGACACCACCTAGAGTTGGTTTACCAGGTCCTGCTAGAGTTGGTTTAGATCCAGACACTCCTAGTGTGAATGTTCACAATAACCATTTATGTTTTACTGTGACACTTTGTCACTTTTGACAGTCCAAATAAATACTAAGTTGTATGACTGTAAATGATTTGTGATGTGATTTTCACCTCTCATCTTTTAAGTACAGTGTTTTTGTGATAAAAAATGGTAAGTAAGTTTAAATAAAAAATAATATTTTTTTTTTTTTTTAATAATATAATATATCATAATTATTTAATCAATAATCATAATATACCTAGGTAGTATTGTAGAACTGCAGAACCAGGTACCAGTTTGAGCAACAGATCTTTTGCTATTGTTACTGTAAACCTAAGATACCTCTCAGGTTCTAGAGAACCTGGTGCAGATTTCACAACAATGATAGCAACCGGGTAGGCAAAGGTGATTTAGCAGGCAAACTATCAGGCTACTTATATCAGCAATAATGAGTTGGGCGTCACGTGATTAAGTGTCCAAGTTTATGAGGCATGGCCATGGTAGACAATACCGAGTTCGTAGCCCTGGGGCGACAAATGATTCCGTGCTAAATGAGAGAAAGAAATGTATAGCAGGGCTAGACACCGAGGCTACACTAGCCCAGGACATACAGGGTGGGCCTGAACTAAGCGGCTTGTGATTTCGTTTCAATTTCTACTACCTCCATCAATGTTCCGTTATTAGCTATGAATTTGTGTCCAAAATATTCTGGCTCCGTATAAAGTAAACCAAAACGTGGACTAGTTGGTACTTACCTAGATATTCTTAATTTGGTTACAATTGTTTGTAAGGGATACCTTCCGGTGCGCTCGTGTTGACCCAGCACCTAGGTGGGAAGTATTGTGTCACTTCTCGCCCATCAGAGGGGGAGGCATACTACGGGATGGGCAAGCTACAACATAGACCACAAGCGTCTACAGTAGCTCCTGTTTCATGGCTACGAAATAAAAAAGGCTATGAAACACTCATCTTAAAAAAAAAAATACATTTATAAAATCTAAAGGTGGCTGAATGATCTAATTTTGACTACCTTATATTTCCTGTGGTGGTAGAATTCCTCTAAATCTTGCCACATTGGTACGAGCTAGAACTTGAAAAACCTCATTTTTTACTTTCCTTATCCTATAAAGAGGAAAGTAATGGAATCACCCAAAAAAACTAACTTGTCGTAGGGGGTGCTGCAGCTTCCGGACACCGGCCTCGACTGCAAGGTAAGGTAATGGCAGACAATTTTCAAGGAGTTAATTTTATATTATAAAAGTTGTATTTTATAAGAGCCCTCCTAAGACAAGATGGTGCCACTATGGATCCACAGATCACACCATATCGGAAAAGTCCCCATTATACACATCACTACTCAGCCGCCTTGCCTTACACATGCTATCAATAACACTAAAGTTCCGCACTGTGTGAAGTTGGGAGTTGGCAGAACTATATTCCGATCCTCAGCGATCTGTGATTAACCGATTCGAAAATTATATTTATCTGTTCGGTTCGGAAATTATTGATTTTCGATTCTGGAGCGGTACTCTCGGTAGCCGGACGGGCACTCGTGTGAACCGAACGCTTTGATTATACAGGCCGTACGGTGCAGAGCCATTAGGATGGTTTAGTGCGGAGTACCTTCAGGTGGCTATAGTGAGGACGGCGAGAGATGACGGTTAAGTATCTAGCAGAGGACTTGGGGAAGGTTGTATTAGACTACATTGTGTACGTAAGAATTTTGTATCAAAAATATATGCCTCGAAATTTCTTGAAAAATAAAACACTTCACTGTGACACTGTTCAATCCAGCGGTTGTTTTGGAACCATTCGCCATGGTCGGTCAATTATTAGTTTTCACTTATCAAAGAAATCAGGATAAATCCATGCATTGGTTGTTACCTCAACTCTTGAATACCCGCTCTAGTAGCACTCGACCAGTACATATAATTATCATGTTTTGTTTATTCATAAGAAACATTGTCTTTGTTGTGCGAGTTCAATAAGTGCATTTTGAAGAGATAAGAGTTTTCTTTCAAATCCTAATTAGTGCTAGGTATAGCTATTTAATCGTTACGTTTATATTCGTTCTTTCCTTTACAGGAAAATATATAAATTGTAATTTAATGCAGTCGAACCTGTTTAATTTGAACCTGTATAATTGTATTTTTTAGAAACCTGGACAAATAAGAGGAAAATCGTGACCCATTCATTTCTGACAAAAACCCCCTTTCAGTAGAAAATTAAGCCTCAATACTTTAGAATGAAAAATCTCATTGAGGTCATCAAAAACCTTCAGAAAATTAGAATTTTGCCGAAACTTTGGTACTTTGTCGAGCAATTTTTTTATTTTTTTAGTTATACAAATACGCCAGCACCAAGTTTGGAAAGTATTCTGATACACATACACACCTATTAGAAGTGCAAGAAATAGAGTCCATCTGGGAGGTATAGACTTAGCGAGGGCCACTATAGGTGATACATCACTTTGTCTCTCCTAGAAAGAAACTTCTGGTGGTCATGGAAATTAATTTGAAATACGAGTACGAGCTACGAGCTGCTACCTCGGAGGTCGAAGCTGCCTGAACCCCACTTTTAATGTCATGACTTTTGTAGCTGCGGATTTCAGCTTTGTTGTGTTAGGAAGACATGTTGGCGTCTTCATTTAGTGAAAAAATATTAACAATTGGTGGTGTATACTGCCGGAAAAGGACTTTGATACTCTAAAATTAAGTTTACAATTTTCAAATGCAGAAAAATTTCATACATTGATTTAGAATTTAATTTTCAACCCACTCATACCTGTTATCGCTAGATCACTTTTTCGCAATGCACTACGTTTGAATGATATCATCATCGGGTGGCGTTATCGTAAACGATGGTAGCCAGACAGTGGCGGAATGTTTCAGCACTTCTACCATGGACTTTACAAGGATGCTAATAATTGACAAGGGCCCCCAGAACCAAGCCAAGATGTATAGCGAATGATATACATCTTGGAAATCTACAGCTCAGTCAGATACCACATAATCATACGGGGTTAAGTGGCAGAGAATGCTTAAGACATTATCTTTGCCCGGATTACAAGACAATTGTAAATTTAAATAATGTTTTTCTATATTTTATTTTGTAAATATTGTTAATCTTTTTTCCTTGTTAATAATTTATTGTTGATTGTTTTGTCGAAAAAATAAAGTGTAAATAAATAAATCATCATGAATCCCAAAGTGCTCTAACGAGGAAACGAATCCCCACACTTACCCTGATCACTCTAACTTACTTTACTTTCCGCGTACATGAGTGTGCGTCTTGAAGGTGGAAGGATTGGTAATGCACCCCTTGGACACCCAGAAGAAAAGTTCTGGGATCCTGTGCACTGTAGTGAATTGTGTTGGTAATGTTGGTATAATGCTCTTAAAACTGACTATAATAATGAAAATTATACTTGAAATTTGATATTCAACTCCCTTTTTAATGTCATAGGTTCTAACCAATCGAGAACTAATAACTGATTTCTAGTAACATCACTATACGCCTTATGCTTATAAGTAATATGAAGAGAGGTATTTCAATTGATAGGTTCTTTCTAACCTTTGTCAGAGGTTCAAGCAGTTTCTAATGATCGCACCTATTAGTTCGTCTATTCATTCAACGAGAAAGATCTCTTCATTCACTATTTATCAACAAGAAAAACACACACATACATACATAGACACACACAAACATAGACGTGTCCTAAGAACAGCATCAAAGACTCTCAAGCAAGGACGTCCGAGCAGCCTACACATGCACCATGTTCAAACCCCTACAAGTCTCCAAGTACAATGTGTTGAATCACATGAGAAGAAACACATCCACAGCACATGGAATTCTGGTGTCATTATCACATGCATTATAAATATTTAGTACAGAGGAGTAACAAGCGCGAGATCTGCGAATTGTCATTTGTCAAATTTCGTCTAGACGTCCCTGACAATACAGCGTACCTCTGAGTGTGTTCCATGCAACTATGTATCGCTGAGTATTGGCCTGCGAGACAGGGTAGACTCGAAATTTGGACATTGTGAGACTTTTTAGCACCGCCCTTGATCAAGTTTTGTTTTATCAATTTCTATGTATATTCTATGTACTGTATTGTAAATAAAACTTGATCAAACATGTTTAATAATAATACCAATGCACAAAGGAGTATCTCTAAAAGTTATCTATTTTTTATTAACCTTTGACTCTTAAAAATATTTCCCTAGGTACTAATGCTAGACCAAAGTAATGTACCTATCACACGGTTCCGAGATCTCCTACGTCTTATGAGGATAAGTTTTTAGTGAGTAAAAATCCCAATCCCAGAGAGTGAGGTGGCTGGGTTTCTTTAGAAGATTTTCCTATCCTCAAAAAAGAAACACTAATGCCAGACAACAGACCACACCTTTCTTTATTTGCAGTCAGGATTGCATTTGATGCGAATTTTGTTTGCAATTATTTGAATTGACAAATTCGTGTTTAAGTTCCACCCTATTTCAACAGCTAATTGTATGTACATCTTATGTGAAATGTATGCCTCTGTATTATTGTTGCAGGGATGTCTATTTAACATGCGTTTATTTCACTTGATGTGATCTCTTTCTCTCACTCTTTCAAGATCGCATTGAAACTTGAATGGGAGATGAGAAAGGACAGGGTAGAAAGGGGGGTGAGGGGGGATGACTTCCTCTGGAAATGTTTGGAAACTCCAATGTTGTGAGGAACAACAAAAAGTGTCGCGGGCAAAATTTACTGCTCATTTCATTCGATGGAATGCGACATACATTTGAAATGTTCGACAATCCAGGTATTCTCTAATTTATTTTAATTGACAATGATCGACCAACCATTTAAGCTGACAAATTTTGTCTTATGTTCGATCACGTCTTAACCCATCTATTGGTTGATTTTTTTTTAAATATATTACAAATGTAAATTGATTGTATACATGTATAAGAGAAAGTAAGGGATTGTCTAAACTGAAGGGCGGGGTTATTTCCTGCGGCACACTCTTCCACCTAGCCCTCATGAGAAAGATGTTTCGAACTTGTCATCTGATCATCACAATAATAGTAGCCGGTCGCGGGTTCCAGGAATGCACTCTGCAAACCCATTCAATCCTTTTCTAAGCTCCCACGCACCATTTATTTCTCAATCTAATTTTTTGCCATCTATGCAAATATATGTTTTAAATTATTCCAACACCAAGCCTTCTAGATCAGAGTTTAGCCGGGCCCTGGATATGCTAAGTACATTAACATAGACAGGGCCGGAGCTACAGACTGAGGTAATGCCCTTCTGCTACCAAACTTCTACCGAGGTATGGGTTCTTTGCCTCTAACATTTTAGAGGATGTTCTATTTCTAATAATGAGAAATTTACTCTCATAATATTAGAGTCAATTTTTAGGGGTTTTTTTTTTCATACGAAGAAAAAACCCTACTACAACGATCCCTTTTCCGTGCGCTGCCCCCGGCGCCGTACGCTGTTTTCTGTCTGTCAAAAGTCATAATTATTGATTGGTTTAAGAAATACATAAAACTAAATCTAAAAAAAAAAATATTTTCCAGACCATTCGGACAACGCGGAAGACGGCGCGAAAAAAAATTTGAGCTCATTTATCGAGCTATTGATTAAACATCGTTTTTACCCCTTTCTCAACACAAATCTTGCTTTAACTTGTGATTCTTTCACATCATTTCGCCCTAACATTAAAAATTTGGAGAATCAGTCTGCCTCATTCATAATTCATATAGCCAAGCCTTCACAGGTTTCGGTTGCTTACACAGCTCAGCCATAATATATCAGGCCCACTCTACCTCACAGAAATGAGGTTTCATAATTTCATTAGTTATACCCAGGTAACTACTCTTCATATGAATATCATTTTGCAATCTTGTCCTGACTTCAGCCCTGATATTTATTAAAGCAATCTTAGCTTAGTGTTACATTTGTATAATATTTTAACAATCATTTAAAAAGCAATAACACAGAACCAACCTCGAATACAAACGGACTGAGAGATCTTGGACACTCTCTCTCTTTCTCTCTCTCTTTCTTTCTCTCTCTCTTTCTCTCTCTCTCTCTCTGGTTTCTTATCAGGACATAGTTCTACTTTTTATTCTGGCAGGATCTGATAAGAAGGATATTTAAGTCGAGTAGAGGCGTGACCCATGTAATTAAATCAATTAGAGATTAACTTTACGAGGATGTCATAATGTGTATACAGGATGAGACATTACTTTGAAAGGATTCCATTATGTTAAATTTGTATAAAAGTGTTGATAAACTTTGCATGGATGTCATAATGTGTATTCAGGATGAGAGATTAACTTTGCAAGGATTCCATTAAGTAAAAGTTGTATACTCGTACAAGATGAGGTAAAAATTAAAAATCCTTGGTATACTGACAATACCTAACAATCCACCTGAACGTTTGTCTCATTGACATATTGTGACATCACCCAGTATATTACAGTTCATATATTTTAGACTTGCCATTTCACATATCAAGTGTTCATATCTCATGGGAAAATAGAAGTGATACGAGTAGTGAAGTTAGTGTAGACTTTTTTTTTCACAAGGCCTGGTATTTAATTTTTGATTCATTGTTTGGGCCGCCGGGGGTCTCCCAATCTTTCAATGGTCATGCCACCCCCCATCTGATACGACCAGTGGACATATTAGATCTCCAGAGATAACTGCTCTCACGTAGTGGTTAAAGCTTTATCTCGTCAAGGGATCAAGTGTTACTCTACTGGTAGGCAGTTTATTTTCTTAATTTTTAAAAAGTATTGATTAACATTTTTTATTGAAGAGTTCAAATATTG